>JAODPA010017933.1:0-13154 GCA_025585075.1 Nepenthes mirabilis
AAAATAAAATGAAGTAAACTAATAACAATGATATTAGTTATATGAACGCTCGTTAGCTCTCTCTCCCCCTCTCGATTTTTCCCAGCTTTCTTGTAGCCTTTGGAGGCTTCGTCGTCCTCCTCCCCTCTCAATTCTCTTGCTCAGTCAACTGTTCATGCACGTCTTCCTCAATCACGGCCCAATTTCTTGACCACCGCAACCAGTGGCCACGACTTTCTTCCACGATTTTCACAAATATGACTCCTTTCTTCATTTTGGGACACAAAATTGACCGTCTTTAAAGTGACCAGAGAAGGAAGAAATCCGTAAGAGAGAAGGAAAAATCGAGTAAGAGGATGGTCGATGAAATACTGTTTGACTAAGAAGAAAATTTTAGGCAAGTAAATTTTCACTTTCCATTACAAGTAAAATTTCTTCATTTTCTTACAAACAGTCTCTTCCTCCCTCCTTGTAATGATACTCTTCGTACTCGCATGCCCAGAATTTATGGGATATGGCTGAAATTTCGGTTAAGGAAAGTTTAGGATAAAACAAAGCCTATGGCTCATTTGGTGGAAAAGAAACTGAAAATTTGGACTCCATGTTAAATTAAGGCTTTAGACTTGGTTCAATGAAGCTACAGAATTTCTAGACTTTGCATGTTAATCTATGAAAGTTGAATATTTTTTATTATTTTGGTGAGGATCGAGCGAATGGCGAACAACAGAGTGCTGTGTCTGTTTGGGGCCCTTTTAAGAAAGAGGAAGAACACGCGCGCACACATACACACATATATGCGCATAATAATACTAATGGGGATGGCTAAAATGGGCTTGCCCAAAGAGGGGATCAACCCAGGAGAAGTGTAGCCCGCTGATCCAAAAGATGGTCAATATCCTAATTGTCCGGAGATGACCTTCAGACAGCTGGATGCGGCCCATGAACCCATTCTTGCGCGCAAGAAATTAACTTCATCAACTGGTCGCAATGTGGAAGATTTCCTTAAATCATGATCTCATCTAAAATGGAAGCCCCCAACATAGAGCATATCCTACAATGGAAACCCAAACATATACCGCGTGCGGCATTCCCGTGAGGATGGAAGGAATCTTCCTTCCGATAGATTGTTGCCTTGAATAGCGTCAGCATCTTCTCGACGGATGGAAAGGACCCCCAGGGAAACTAGTAGCTAGCTTTTCCGCCTAAGAAAGGATGGCAAGGTCAGCTGACTATAAAAGGCCGTGGGGACACACTCCAAAAGAAGGCTTTGGAGTGTTCAAATAGACACAAGCCATCCTACCTTCGAGGGAATCAAGCACCATTTCTTTCCCACTATTTGCTCTCCGCGAATCCAGTGATTAGAAAAGCTGCTCCCCACAAGCGTACCATCTCGAAAGCCGCTCCACGCCAAATGCCCCATTCGAGTCAGACTCATAAATTCCCTACCCAACACCATTCCACCTAAATTCTGTCTTTGCATTTTTCGTTTCGGAAGAAGATTAACTAACTTGAGTGTTGGAGGATAAATCGGGGTGCGAGTTTTGCCATTTTTCTCTAACTTCTCATTTTTATTGTAGTGTGTAGGATCCCAGCCAATAAGTATGGACACTGGAACTGGCATCAGCACAAACAAGAGACCCGGTGGAACCCGAATTCGCCGAAGACTCGGATCCAGGACGTATTAAATACAATTAGTATGTATAAAAATTAGTAAGTATATATAAGAATATATAAAGGAGGATATATTTATACATGTATATATGTGGGCATGTAAGCTATAGGTCCGTGTATGGCTATATGTTCATATATAAATGTAAGTATAAGTGTGTACGTGAGCGTGCATGCGTGCGTGCGTGTATATATATATTGATTTTGATGGGTGCGGCCCAAGATGGGTCAGCTTAGTACTCAAGTGAATAAGAGGTCCATATGTTGATAGCCTAATAGAGAATACCATAGAGCCCATTAGGTCATAGCGTATGACTGCATAAACCAAGAAATATAACCTAAATAATTAGACATTAAAGGATCATAATGAGCTACTTGATAACTGGATACAGAAGGCAGCTAAGTCGATTTAATAGCTGATAGTTTGGCGGTCTTACCATATAATTGAGGCGGCTATTGCACATGTAAGTAATGCCTTTCACATTGATGTGAAACAGCATCACTTCCATACACTGATTCCAGTCGCCAACCATCCAAACTATGCCTTTTGTTATAAATAAAGCCTCTCCTCTGAAGGAGGGGAGGAGGAGAAAAAGAAAACAAAAACTACTTAATCAGATGAGTGCATAAAAAGGAGTATTACTCTGCGTTCATGCACTCATTTCTATCCTTTCTAAATTCTCACATTCATTTTCTTACATCTTTTACATCTAAATAGAAAGATCACTGACTTGAATTTTGAAAGATCTATTAGAAAGTGAGTTTTGTATATCTTTTACCTCCTGTTTGTTTTGTTGTGGTGCGTAAGATTCAGATTTATAAAAATCGAACCCATTATTGTTTGAATGATCAAGAATGACAAGACGGTTTTTTAATTCACATATCAATTCAGATTCTCAAAATGCATAATTAGCGTCATCTATGGAAACATGATAATCGAGCCACCCAATTGAGAATAGAGAACATAGCCAACACTAGGACCAGGCAAGCGTATCACCTAAGGACATCATTTCTCATGGCGGTAACCTGATATAGGGTCCATGGAAATACTCTTTCGACCACAAATATAAATGTGAAGATGCTGGTGGCTTAGGTCGACTCAATGTCCAAGGTCCTCAAGAGCATTTGGAACAGATTGGATGGACACCTACTAGGGGCTCCATCCTCCAACTCTCAAATTTATGCATCCAGAAGGAGGAACTGAAAGAAAAAACAACCTATCAAAGGAGGTGATTTCGTGGCTTGATTATCTCGAAGCCCAAGAGACCTCAAGTGACAGGACCCAAACTCGGCTAGAAGGTTGATTAAATTTTGAAACACAGCAGGAAAGCCTAGAGTGGTAAAACCCGTGTTGTTCCCGAGATGTTGGAAAACCGTCCGCTCGTGAGGAAGCTTTATGCAGCACTCTTCTGAGAAAAGTCTATAGCCGATCGATCCAGCACGTTTTGCCAAACTATTCAGAGTTGAGGGCATTACTCAATGCGAAGAGGGTTGCGTTCACATCCCTAGTAGAGAAGAGGATTAGAAAAATCAAGCAACAGCTGTTTCGAGGGAGCATGAATAGACATTTGGTCGACTTAGACAAGTCACCATTCATGAGGGAGATCAGGATGTATCGATTCTCTCTCAAATTTAAAATGTCAACCCTGGAGCCCTACGATAGAAATTCTGATCCCATGGACCATTTGGATCATTTTCGTACATTATTGGGATTCTAGGGCCTAGATGATCCGACCTTATGTTTCTACTTCCTACTAACCTTTAAAGGAGATGCTCGAATTTTGTTTAGTGGGTTAGCACTAAATTCGATCTGAACATTCCAAAAGCTAGTTGACAACTTCCTGTCGTAGTTTGCCTTCAATTGGAAGGAAGAAAAGCAGCTGTGGCATCTTGTCAATATCCGACAAAGGCCAAACGAGAGTTTGAAGTGCTTGCTGACCCAATTCAACACGGAGGCCTAAAAGATATCAAAACTAACTGACGATGTGAAATTGAATTCCTTCATGATGATTGTGCAATCGAGCGAATTCTTTAAATACTTTGTTTAGAAAAAGCTTAAGATCTGTCTTAAGGCAAAGACTATTACCTGTGCATACATTGCCGCAGAAGAGGCCGAAGCCCATAGATCAACATTCAGGATTGACTGGCGAAAAAAGGGAATAACAATAAATCCATTGCCCGAGATCTCAGGAAGCAATCGAGGATGAAACCGAACATTAGAAGGGAGTACAAACCTTTGAATCTAACTCCTTTAAATGACACTCAGACAAATTTTCTAATGTAGATTTGGAACGAGAAACTTTTAAAGTGGCCCGAAATACTCAAGAACCCAGGAGGGGACCAGTCGAAGTATTGTTTCTACCATTGATTTTCGGATCACAACATTGAGGACTGTAGATTCTATAGAATTAGATTGAGATCCTCATTCAAAAAAGGTATCTCACTAAGTTCTTAAGAGACTTGAGGCAAGCCTCTGGGGGTGCCAATAATGACAAATTAGGGTAGTAAGAGCAACCATGCAATTGGGTAGCTGTTGGAGTGGTAAGCATAATATCAATAAGGCCACCCAAAAATAAATTTTTGAACTATCCTAAGAAGACTTTCAATAATAAGAAATAGAGGCTAAGAATAAGGAATGATACCATTAGTTTTAGTAACGACAATATGAGTCATGTTGTAATTTCCCATTACGACCCTCTTATTGTATCCATACTCGTTCGGACACTATCCTTGATTACGAATTGAAATAAGTCTTCGTTGACAATGGAAGTTTCATGAATTTGTTTTTCCTTGATGCCTACTTTATTTTCGGATTGAAAAAGGACAAAATGACTTTCATTCAGTTTGAAGTCACACTAGAAATATACTTGAAGACAGCATCCTGAATGATCATGTTCCTAGTAGTGGACTTACATTCGGTCTACAATGTAATATTGGGGCGACCCTGCTTAGTTGCGTTTGCAGTAGTGACGTTGATCCCTCATCTAAAGATAAACTTCATGATAGCATGTGAAGTAAGAGAGGTCTTAGGCGACTAAGTCACCGGTTGAACCTACTACTTAGTTCAAGCCAATCAGGCAGTTTCGAATCAATTGATCGAGGAATTTGACCTCTGAGATGAAGTCATCTTATAGTAAGGACAGATCGGCAAGTCAACCGACCAAATCCCCTTAGATCCAAACGAGCCTAAGAAATGTGTGTAGATTAAAGGCTTACTCCCAGGTTAACTGCGTGAGCAGTTGATAACTTTTCTTCGATAAAATACATACGTATTTGTATGGACACTAGTGGACATGCTGGGGATTCTGATCGAGGTAATGGTCCACGGGTTGGGATTTAATCCCAGATACAAATCGATCAAGTAAAAATAGAGGAACCATTCAATTAGAAAACTAATCGCCATGGAAGAAGTTAAAAAGTTTCTCGACGTAGGCTACATAAGAAAAATCTAATTCCCGGATTGACTGTCAAATATAGTACTCGTCAAGAAGAGTAATAAAAAATGGTGGATGTGTGTTAATTTCAGCGATGTGAATAAGGTATGTCCGAAAGATAGTTTTTCGTTAACAAGAATCGATTTGCTGGTAGACTCAATATCTAAGAATGAGCAATTAAGCTTCATAGATACCTATTCAGGGTACAACCAGATTCGAATGAGTCTTAAGAATGAAGAACGCACATCGTTTATGATCGACTAGAGGACATTGCTACAAAGTCATATCCTTCGGTTTAAAAAATGCAGGAGTGTCATATTAGAGGCTGGTGAATAAGATATTCAAGGTACAAATTGGAATGAATATGGAGGTATATGTGGACGACATACTCATCAAATATAAAATAGCCGACAACCAAATTCCTGACTTAGCTGAAACTTTCGAGGTACTCTTAGTACACCAAATGAAGTTGAATCCAAAAAGGTACATGTTCATAATAATTTCAGGAAAGTTCCTTGGATTTATAGTGTCTTACTGGAGAATTGAGATGAACCTCGAAAAAATAAAAGCAATCATGTATATAAATCCGTCTTGAATTGTGAAGAAAGTTTAGAGGTTAACTAGTAGACTCGTGGTACTCTCTTAATCCCTAACAAAATCTATGGAGAAATACCTTCTATTTTTCAAACTACTGAGAGGAATTAAGGCAAATGGTTTTTAATGGACGAAGGACTGTCAGTCAGTCTTCTAAGAACTAAATGAATACCCCGCCAACCTCAACTCTTATCTTATCCGAAAAAAGTTGAGGAATTATACCTTTATCTGGCCATATCCAACATGATGCTAAGCTCACTACTCCTCAGGTAGGAGTCCGAAGTACAATGATTAGTCTACTACGTCAACAAAAATTCTTACAAACATCGAGACTTGTTACTTGCATGTCGAAAGGATTGCTCTAGTATTGGTGTACTCCACTTTAAAACTTCAACCATATTTTTAAACTTATAAGATCATCGTCCTAACTAATCAATTGTTAAAGGGGATCCTGTAAAAACCCGAAGCATCTGGACCATTGATTAAATAGACTGTAGAATTGGACAAGTTTGATATAGAATTTTGAGGGTGACCGACAATAAAAAGTCAAGCCCTCGCGGATTTAATAGTCAAAGCGACAACCCCGATTCCAAGTGATCTTAAGAAGCATGAAATCCTTGTCAACGAGAAGAGGCACTGACGTGAATCTTTTACGTAGACAAGTCATCTTCCCAATCTAGGAATGGAACCAATGTGGTCATGAGAACTCCAGATGATTCGAAGATGAAATACTTGATGACACTCGAATTTTCGACCATTAATAATGTCGTTAAGTATGAAGCCTTATTAGTCAGGCTCATACTAGCAATGGAATGTTCAGCCAGAAGTCTGATTGTTCACAACAATTCAGAGTTGATCATCAACCAATTAATCAGAATTTTGAGGTGTCTAATCTATCACTCGTAAAATATCTTCCTACAATATGGAGCCTAACCGAGTCATTCGATAAAATGAAAATTTGCCACATCTCGAGGGAAGATAACTGGGAGGCGGATCAGTTGACGAAAGTGGTAGTGATTAGGAATTTTAAGCAATACGCCAGAGATATGTGGAAAATCCTCACGATCTTGAGTGTAGAAGTTCCGGAAGAAGAGATACTTTAGATCTCAAATGGCAATACCTGGATGACTTTGTACATAAGGTACCTGGAAGAAGGCCTTCTATTGAAAAATCAGGAAGAAGCCAATGAAGTAAAAAGAACAGCGGGCTAGTACACCTTCATAGAAGAAAAACTGTATTGGAGAAGATACTCCATTCCTTACATATAGTGTCAGACGCCAAATGAAGCTAATTACACGCTAAGCAAAGTAAATCTTAAAATTTGTGAGTCACATATAAGGGGTAAAAATTAAACATTCAAAATCATGCGGTAGGGCTATTACCTGCCACAATGAAAAGAGAAGCTATATAGTTTGAAAAAAATGTAAAAATTGTTAGATTTATGGCAATGTCTCTCATCGATTGCACACAGAATTTCAAACTCTACAGTCACCCTGACCATTCTCTCAGTGGGAGCTTGACATATTATTTGCATTATCCATTGCATCAGGATAGAGAAAGTTTATCATAGTCATCATATACTATTTTACAAAATGGGTGGAGGTTTTCCCACTGGTGAGAATAATCAATCAAAATGCGATTGAGTTTATCCGATAGATTATCATTTGTCGATTTAGGATTCCTGAGGTCATAGTGACCAACAACAGAACCCAATTCATCAGGAAAAGGTTCGCCCAATATTGTGTAAATTTCGGAATGATGTTGGTTCATACTTCTATTGCCTATTCATAGACGAATGAGCAAGTAAAAGTGACAAATCGAACCTTATTGTATAGGTTAAAAATGAAGTTAGAAGATGTAGGGGCTCCAAGGTAGACAAGCTACCCTCTGTACTGTGGTCCTACCAGACGACCTCTATAGAACCAACATGAGGGACATTGTTCAACTTGTGGTATGGGATAGAGGCGGTCATTCCAGTAAAAATTGGGCTGCCCAGTTTCCATGTTGAAGGTTTCGACCCATAAAGTAATTCTCAACTTCTGAGAAGACATTTTAATCTGCTCGAAAAAAGTTATAGACATGGCAAGGCTGCGGATGACGGCTTACTAACAATGAGTCACTCAATATTACAATAAAAAGGTAAAAACTCGCCAATTTGAGGTGGGGAACCTAGTTTTGAGGAGTGTAGATGCTATAGGTAAGATTGCTGATAGGAATAAATTTAACCCTAATTAGGAGGGATCATTCCTAACCTCAGCTATTCTCCAGAACAGTGTGTATAAACTACATGTTCAAAATAAAAAATTAGTCCTAAGGATATAGAACACCATACACCTTAAAAAGTATTATTAATAAACTTTCGTTGGGTGGAGGTAAGTTTTGTATATGACATACAGGGTGCTTGTATAATGTACTCATATTTATAACAATATAAATTGTTACACATTACATTAATTGCCCATTTGTATGCTTGTATGTCATTTCATGAATACAAGTGACCAAGATTGACCCAAAGTCGGGTGAAATTTTTATTTGTTAAATCAACATACTAAAAGCACAATCATAATTTTGATTGTTGGACACAAACTGCCATTTAAAGATCCGGGGGACTTGCAGGCCAAAATCCAACCCCTTTTGAGAGGTCAAAATAAAAGAAAACCTAGGAGACTTTTTTAGTATGCATGCTACGACATCCTTCTATAAGAATGAGCATCATTAGTCAAATACAAAGGATGGACTAGGGTCCACTGCATGAGTCCTATGACGTCCTCTCATATGATGAGCACCATTAGTCAAGTGCGGTCAACGGATTAGGGTTCAACACATGAGTGTAATGACATTCTCTCACAGGAATGAGCACCATCAGACAAAAGTGATCAACGGACTAAGGATCGATAACAATGGCAACCATTTCTAGTCATCAAATGAAGAACATGTTGAATAAAAAATTCAACATATATAAATAAAAAAAAGAGAACATACATAATTTGTTAATAAATAAATATTTACAACATGGAGAACCAAGCCTTCAAGAGAAAGGTTACAATTATGCTACCATTTGCCTACGCTCGAACATCTTAACTATCCTAAGGTTGGGAGTTCTCCGAAGATCGTGACAATGGATCCCCAGCTAACCCGAAGAAATTCTTAATATTTGAATGGCAAAAAAATTTTGAAATTTCTTGAATTAAGATAACCCAGAGGAAAGTCAAGAGTAACTAAGGATATTATCCACTTGTAGTGATTAAATTTGTCCTAGAATCTATCATCCAGAGCAGGTCCTATCTCTCTCGGTTGAAGACATATCCTCAACTCTCCTTTGAGTTGAGCGCACTTGTTTTGAAGATCGCCAATAAGGCTGGCATCTGAAGTTGATCGATGTTGAGCATCCTGGAGCTTGTCCTCAAGTGAGATGTTCCGATCGAAGGTCATAGATTTCTCATCTAGTAGCTTTTGGGATCTCGCCAGCCACTCGGAATTTTTCTATTTAGGAAAGTGACCCAATCTCGACTCTGCTTAGTTTCGGTAATGGCAATAGTAACTTGAATCTCCATCTCCTGAGTACGGCAGGGTCGGTGAATGTTTGAGACAGACGGGAAATCTCAACATCTCGTTTGTATAGCCCATTTACAATCAAATGAATCAACTCTTGCAACTGCTAAACAAATCGAATCGATCAATCAAAAACAACAACAAAAAAAAATATTTGAAGGTGAAGGGCTCCACAGGTGAAACCTCAATGGAAAAAGATGCCTCCTGAAAAGAGGGATTGGGAGAAGTCTCGGACTCAAAGACAGGTGGAGTCCTCTAGCATAAAGAGGCAAAGCATGACATTGGAATGGGACTTCAAACTTGGGGGAGGAGAAGAAGTGTGCGGATCCTCCGGGTTCCTAGATGCAGAGGCATCAGTATGAGGAACCTCCTTCGCTTCAGAAGCCTTTGGATTATTCTCAAGGAACTCTTCTGTTAGCGATCATTATTAATGGAATCCGTAACAAAAGCATTTGGAGGAATAGAAACAAACTCATCGGGTGACAGATCAACAAAAATTGGGACCCCGTATTCAGCCATAAATAAAGTGTCGATCGGTTCATTCAATCTGTTGGCGATGGGGTCATTTATTCTTGAAATGGTGGGTAGTGAAGCTTCGCCACCAACAATGAATTCAGGCGCCTCTACAAAAATTGGGCATCTCGGTGAAGAATGAATAGAAGAAGTGTTCGGATCCTCTAGGTTCATAGATTCAAAGGCGTTAGTATGAGGAACCTCCTTCGCTTCAGAAGCCTTTGGATTATTCTCAAGGAACTCTCCTGTTACCGATCATTATTAATGGAATCTGTAACAAAAGCATTCGGAGGAGTAGAAACAAACTCATCAGGTGACATATCAACAAAAATTGGGACCCTATACTCGGCCATAAACAAAGCGTCGATCGATTTATTCGATCTGCTAGCGATGGGGTCACTTATTCTTGAAATGGTGGGTAGTGAAGCTTCATCACCAACAATGAATTCGGGCACCTCTACAAAAATTGGGCATCTTGGTGAAGAATGAATAGAAGTCGGCCTCTGAGACGACTCACCGGTTTCCAATGCGGTCATCTCATCATTGGCCTCGTCGATCACACTATCATAATCGCTCGAGGAAGATGCGAGGGATTTGCCCTACCAATCGCCCTTTCAGGGTAAATCCCAAATGAAAAGTTCTCCCAATTTTCCCTTCGGCCGACGAAGAGGCATATCGGCGACAGTCACCCCTTTGGTTCTCACCTTGCAATTGACCAAAGCGAGCACCTTCGAGTTAAAAAATTACTTGCTCTCTAGAGCAATATAGTATTTTCCTCGATCAGCTCCGTCAAGGGTCGAGTCATAAAAGACTCATTCTCTTATATATCTTTAGAGTAAATGGGGTTCACCAAGCTCCATTCATGGACGAGGGTCCAACCAATTGGGATTGCAATATAAAAATATCAATTCTTCCAACCATTTATTGAGTCTTGATTACCCCCACTTATTTTATACTTTTTCTGCGGGGTAAAAGAAATCCAATCGTTGTCCTGATTGAATCATAAATCAACTTTAATAGCAATGGTGTCTAGTCAAATCTTCCAGTGATGGAGAAAGATGCACAGGGAAATCAAGTATCTAATAGCATTGGGATGAAGGCGCGAAACAGGTAGCTTGAAAGCCTTCAAAATCTTGTATAGTTTCCTTGCAAAGGGAATACGAAGGCCTTCCTTCAGATGGATTTCATAGACGGTGATGAAGCCGAATCAAGGAGAGCAAGCTCTCTTATCGGACGATGAAACTTGGAAGGAAATGCTGATAAGAATGTTGAACCTATCGTAATTGTCTTCCACATCCTCACTGGTTAGGATGGATGGGATCTCAGTGGCGCCTTTAGAAGCTGCTTGAGAAACTATGTAGACAAAGGGAAGTAAAGAATAGATTAGGGCAGAGAGATGTGAAATGTGAAGAGGTGTAAAAATGAAAGAGCGCTAGAGTTTAACTAACCAACAATGTTGCCCAAAAATGGCGTCGCCTAAGGGCATTAAAGAGGCGCATTTTCATAATAGTTAAGACACGTGCCAACACCAGAGCATGCTGCGGTACATCTGTTTCACTGCGCCTGTAATAATGGCCTGACACAATACCTTCCAGTGCAGTAGATTGATAGCAGGTAGCTCTAATGCCCAGTTCGGCGCATTTGCTTCATTGCATAGGTAATAATGGCATTACATAGCATTCCTCAAGGCTATAAACTGGCAATGGGTGTCCCTGACACTACCCTAATTAAAGATTCGATTGATTTGCAAAAGTACAAATATCGTGTTCTGAAAAATTAACTCATTACACTTTGATTTGTTAGAATCGGAATTGTCAGAAGACCGAATTGTCAAAGGTCTGAATTGTTAGATTATCAGAAATTAAATAACGAGAAATGGCATTGAAGCGCATCAACCACTCAAAGAACACAAGAATATTGAAGCTATATAAAGAAAGAAGAATATCATTCGGGTTGTTCATTCATTGATTCCTTTCATAACATATAAGCTTATAGTAACAAAAGTACAATTCTGGTGAAAGGAAAGAAAAATATAAGACAATGATCCAGTAAAAAAAAAGCCCTCTCCCTAGGAACTCTAATGGCACCATGAGGGAGACAACTAAAAAATATTGTCTACCAAAACTTATTGTAGTCACTCAGGTCACCTCAAGTATAATTATAAAGCTGAGAACTTTGTCATAGCGATGGAGGCCTAGTTATAGTAAGGACGTAAAAAATGAAAACCAAGATGGTTTTTCATATAAAAAGAGGGAAACCAAAACAGTCTTTAAACATTTTCTCAAATCCCAACTTCAAAAGCTAGAAGAAAACTTCCACAAACTTTGGCTCGTGGCAACAGAGGCTCCATGTTGACTCAGAACAGTCATACTGCTAGGCAAGATAAGGGACACCCCATGATGCAAGGCAGAGAAAATTTCTTAATTTATAGCCGAGAGGAGTGCTCAGTGGACATTTAACGCAGGGAGATACCAAATCACGTCATTGAATGCAAAAAATAAAATCTTACCAAATAATACCCCAATTAGAAGAATATTTAGGAAAAGAGTACACATTGATGAAATTACAGCTGATATCCCATTAATGGCATGCTGGGAGTTAAAATTCAAATCTCGCAGCATGGGAAGCTAGTGAATGGTGCAGCCCAAGATGAGTCAACCTAGTGCTCAGATAGATAAAAGGCTCACATGTTGATGGCCCAACAAAGAATACAATAGAGCCCATCAGGCCATAACGCATGAACGTATGAACCAAGGGATACGCCTTGAATAATCAGACATTAAAAGATTATAATGAGTTACTTAATGGCCGGATATAAAAGGCGACTAAGTTAATTTAATAGTTGGTAGTCAGGCAGCTTTGCCATTTAATTGAGGCAGCTGTTATACATACAAGTAACGCTCCTCACATTGATCTAAAGTGCTATCATTTCCACACATTGATTTTAGGTGCCAACTATCCAAACGCCTCTTATTATAAATAAACTCTTTCCCTTGAAGGAGGGGAGGAGGAGAAAAAGAAAACAAAAGTACTCAACTAGATGAGTGCACAAAAAGGAGTATTACCCTCAGTTTATGTACTAATTTCCATCATTTCTAAATTCTTACATTTATTTTTTTATATATTTCACAATTAAATAAAAAGATCACTGATTTGAGTGTTAAAGGATATATCGAGGATCGAGTCCTGTATATATCTTACATTTAGTTTGTTTTGTTATGGTACATATAATCCATATTTAGAGTTATAAAAATCAGACCGTTATTGTTTGAACAATCAAGCGTAACAATACGACTCCTTAATTCGTACATCAATTCAGCTTATCGAGATATATCAGATTTATATGAGTATGAATGTGAATGTATAAGTATAGTTGGATATTGTATGTGTAGGTATCTGAGAAATAAATATGGA
>JAODPA010017944.1:0-13152 GCA_025585075.1 Nepenthes mirabilis
ATAATAATAAAACAAAAAAAATATGTGGGAATAACAGTTCCCACCTTATTGCTAACCAAACGAAAGAATTACAATTCTTATAAAAATTGTAATTCTTTTTCCCCCAATTCTTGCAACCAAACACACCCTAAATGAGTTTACATTCACCTGTATAAGTTCTATCATCAATTTTACTGAATCCTCTTCCTCACTAGAAGTTTTACCAGTAATGGAATCAAGTACTTTACCCCACTCATTAGAGAGGCCTAAGTCTAAAGTAGCCAAAAAGAAAGAGCGGTCCTTCCATTTTTTCATAGATTTATAAACTACGCTACTAGTATTTATTTCATGAAAGGAGAGCAATATCCAATCCCCACTTTGACAAAATTTAAATAATACCTTCACGGTTGTAGTATTTAACGTCAGCCCTCGAAAATGAAGAAAGATATAGAGGTTGTAAAAATACCTCACTGTATTGGCGTGGAATCGCACAATGGGAATATTGAGATCTAAGAAAACCTTGTGCAGTTCTGGGGCCATTGAGAAACGAAGACTACTCTTCAAGTGGGCTTCATAGATATTAATAAAGCCATTGGGAGGAAAGCAAGCCCTATCCTTCTTCGTTGGCACCATAAAGGAAGCAACTCGAGGAATCTTTTACCGAGAGTAAAGACCTTCTATGTCTGTTGTAGTAAGTATCGATTTGATTGCATCAACGCGAAATGCCATGAAAACAACCTTTTTTTGATTTAAGGAAGAGGAGAAAGATGACAGGATTGGGAGGGAAAAGTAGAATATAGAGGGTTCAAGGTAACGAAATGATATTGAGAATTCTGATATTAAATCAAAATTTGAAAAAGCTTCACACGGTTTCAAGTAATACACATCAACTCTGCATAAGTGATGTAACACACCAGCCGCCTACATCAGAATTAATGGATCGACAATGCCCGATGATGGACGCCTGGCAAGTTGGACGGGACTGGTAATAGTACAGCACAATTCCCAAGGCAGTCTTTGCTTTCCTAAATAGGTCAATTAGTCTAGCACAATTTATTCCGGAATGAATCCAGACCAGCACAATCTAGTCCATTTTGAATCCAATTCGGCCTAAATCTAGTCCAAGTGGGACTTCAGTCCAACATGAATCTAGTCTAGCACAATCCAATACGGAATGAATCTAGTTCGGCATAAATCTAGTCCTGGTGGAAATTCAGTCTAGCATGAATCCAGTCAAGCACTATCCAGTCCAGAATGAATCTAGTCCGATATGAATCCAATCCGGGTGGGAATTCAGTTCAGCCCTATTTCAGTCTGGCATAAACCTGGACTGATTAATCCAAACCCACTCTAGTGTTAATCTAGACAAGCCGGCAATAACTCAAACTGGTAACAAGATTATATGGCATATCTAGATCCATTTTGGTAATGATCATGGAGAGCAAGTGGAAAATATACCATCAATGAACATTCCATGGGCTAAATTTAAACCCCCTAGTGTGGGGAGCTGGTGGTCGGCATCACTGTTAATTGGCCTATCCATAAGAGGGCCCATGAATAAAGTAGAGAATCACTGGGGATTAGTCCACATCAGGGCCTAGAGAAGGCCGTCCAAGGAAAAGGGGCCTAAAGCAAATTGGAATCTTTCAGACATCGTGCCATTGGAGAAATCGACCGTAACCAGCTGAAGATAGAGTTAACCAGTTGCATTTACCCAATATGGTTTTATAGGCAATAAAAGGGGTTGAAACCATCCATTAATATTATAAATACTTTTCTATTACCCCAAGATGGGGAAAGAAGGAAAAAATGCCTAAAGAAAAAAATTCCATAGGTATAAAAATATCAGTCTTGTATGAAGGCTAGAAAGCCACTCTTTATCTAAGGCATAATTCTTAAGCCATCTCTCAAAAGCATAAAGACATTAAATTCCCGTGCTATACACCTTCGACCAAAATTATCTTATTCATCTGCATCTTTCATTTTCTTTAAGAAAGATTTACTAATTTGAGCGTCGGAGGATATAATGGGGAGTAAATTCCGCCAATCCTCTAACATTTTATTTTCTATTGTATTGTCCAGGGTTCAGATATGAAAAAACGGTGACTAGATCAAATCTAATTCAACTCATGTTCAGAGATGCAATATGTTTTTTTCCCCCAAAGTCCCACTTTTTGGTGGGGTGAATTTTTGGGTAGCATTGATTGATAATTACGCAAATTATTATATACATTCATAATTTATTATTATTAAATTTAATTTTATCCCAACCTTTGTTTACCTCAATTGTATTTCAGCTGTTATTTTAAAACTAATGGGTATGCCAGTAACAGGCTGACTCACAAAGGAGAAAATTGCCCAAATCCTCAATGATCCATTTCTGTCTGGACGGTCAACGTTGTCGTCAACCGGATGAGAAGCAAATGGGTTGGCAAAGGCTCAAGATCAGGACGGCCCATCTGAGCTTAGGACGGTCAATACTTCCGTTGATCAGTAAAGCGACAAGTAGAACGGCTAAGGCCAAGGACACACGCGACCCATACCTAAATTGGTCCACGTGTCCATCTTCAAGCCACAACAATAATTTGCCATAATTTTTCGCATCTCCAAAGAGGGAAATCTTTACTGTAACGGTCACATCTAGAATCAAAGTACATCTCGGGAGGAAGGCACTAGAATCCACGCACGGCCTGCTGGAAACCCTAATAGTTACAATACGCTGATGGAAGGAGATCCATCTCTTTGACTGTTATAGCGAGGAATGACGCTTATGCCTATGTAGAGAAGGAAACACTTCCCCAACAGAATGTGGGCATCTAGCCTCTCTGCATAAGGAAGGCAGCCAAGGATCCATAGCTATAAAAGGCCATAGAAACTCTCTCTAAAGGCACATTTTCTCTTGCCCACTAAAGTCCTCAAGCAATCTCAAACTCTCAGAAACTCTCAGACTCTCGAGCATCTAACGCTTTCTCTCTCTGCTACTAGTTCCCTGTGAACTCAGTACTTAGAGAATTGGCTCCCTTTGAGCAATGACAGCCAAAGCCACACTCTCTATGAGTGCACTCCCACTTACATCCACAAACACTTACTAGTATTCATATAGCATTCTCTACTTTTACCTTCTATTCTCAAAAGGCTGCTTACTAACTTGAGTGTCAGAGTATTTTTGGTAGGATCAAATCCCGCCGTCACTTAACCTCCTGTTTGAAGTTACGGTGTGCAAGATCCAAGACTCAGTGGATGGAACAGAAACTGACGAACAACTCGACCCGAATCTATTCAAAATTTAGATCAATGATCATCATTGGCGTCGTCTGTGAAAAACTAACTAAAAGCTAACTACATTCATCTTCAAAACTGGTATTATCAATCAAAATGGTGAATACTAGAGCCCAAGCAAGCCCTCTCACTAGAGATGGTGCCTCCCCGAACTAAGACCACTCTGCTGGTAACCTGGTCGGAGGGCCACTAGCACCATTTTTCAAAAACCTAGCGGAGCAGATGAGTAATATGTCTACGATGCTTCAAATACTCTATACTCGCCAGGGTAAGAAGAAGCAGGGGGCTCCACCTCCACAGTTCCCATTCCAGCCTCTAAGAGAGGAGGCCAGAGGAAAAAGAAGCAGGCCAAGAAGGCTACAAGGTCGAGCAACTCTTATACTTTGATGGCATCTAACTCCCAGAATCGTCTAAGACTTGAAGGGCGCTTAGGCCGAGGGATTCCGAATGAGAGCCTCGAGAGGAGAAACTCCCAATACTCCCGAGAAGGGCCAGGTCTCGGGCTCTAGAGGGAGCCTATAGGATCGTCCAATCCACTAGTGATAGTAGTTAGCCGAATACACGTAGCACCGCTGAAAGAACGAAATTGAGGACATACCTCAACTCTAAGAGATTTGGGAATGCCTCCTATGAGGAGGCAAAAATCAAGAAGATCTGAAATTGCAGGTTCGAAGATGATAATGAGCACGCCGTTGATCTGGAGAGATCTCCCTTCACTACTGAGATCATAAATTGTCCATTGCTGGCCAAGTTTAAAATGCCAACACTAAAGTCTTATGATGGGAGCACTGATCCCATGGATCACCTCGATCACTTTCACATCCATCTGAGTTTCTAGCGCCTGGAGGGGGCAACAATGTATTGTTGCTTTCCTCTCACCTTAAAGGGAGACGTTTGGATCTGGTTCCATCGGCTCCCATCGAACTCGATCCAGAGCTTCCGTGGTCTCATTGATCTCTTCCTAACCCAGTATGCTTCTAGCCGCCGAGAAGAAAAACAGCCGTTACATATCTCCCACATCAAGCAGAGACAAGGAGAGAGCCTGAGAAATTTTTTGGAGCAGTTCACGGTAGAGACCAGAAGGATCCCTAAACTCACCGAGGAGATGAAGTTTAGCAGTTTCATCTCTGCACTGGCACACGGTGACTTCTTTGAGCATGTACTCCACAAAAACCCGCAGGACTTTCGAGAGGCAGAGTCCATCACCAGGGTGTATGTAGCCACCGAAGAAGCTAATAAGGTGAAGCGTCCTAAGAGGACCGACTAGCCTCGCTCTTTCCCAACCGAGGGAAAGAGGAAGAATGGTGGCAACGACAATCTTTGTCGGAAGCAGCACAGGACTGGAGCACTGGAGTGAAAGGAGTACAGACCCATCAACCTGACTCCTCTGAATAACACACGGGCCAACGTCCTCATACAGATCCGTGGGGAGAAATTCCTCAAGTGGCCAAAGCTTAAAGAACACAAAGGGAGGAAATCCAGAGAAGTATTGTGATTTTTATTAATCATTGGGACACACCACGGAGGACTGCAAGATGCTCCAGTGGGAAATTGAGGAGCTCATTCAGAGGGGCTATCTTTCCAGGTTCGTTAGGAACCTTGGGTAGGGTTCTGGCATCTCAGGCAAGGAATGACCAGATTCGTCCTAGCCACGAAATTGGGGTGCAGTTGAAGTGGTCAACATGATCACCACCTGGCCGCCCAAGGCCCAAACAGATCACAAGGAGCATCAAGTTGGATGCAAGAAGTAGAGAGTGGAGAAAAATGTCATTAGCTTTAGTGATAGTGACATGGCTCATGTAATCGTTTCACATACTGATTCCCTTGTTATATTTACACTCGTTTTAAATGGTACCGTGAACTACCAATTAAAACGAGTTTTCATTGGTAATGAAAGTTCAAAAGATTTACTTTACCTTGATGCCTTCTTCAAACTTGGACTTAAAAAGAATCAGCTAAAATCTACCAAAGGGTCACTGTATGGCCTAGACAACGAATCTATGGTTGTCTAAGGAATAATACAGTTGGATGTCGCCTTACCCTAGAAAGGCGAGTATACACTCACCTTCTTGGCTGTTAACTTGCCCTCTATATATAACACTATCCTGAACTGGCCCTGCTTAGCAGTGTTCGGAGCCATCACCTCAATAACGTATTTAAAAATAGAATTTTTAATAGTATGCGGTATTAGTGAAGTGCTAGGGTGACCAGGTGACTGAACAGACATATTACATGTCCAAGATTATCCTAAGAGGGGGTGGAAGGCTTGTAGGAGAATTGGACCATCGAAACAAAGAGACTTTGCAACAGGCGCAATCCGACGAGGTTACCGATCTAGTACCACTGAATCCAGAGGACCCAGAGAGGTGTGTGCAGATTGAAGGTTCACTCGCCGGACCCCTACGTGACAAACTGATAGCTTTCTTAAGACAAAACACTAATATCTTTGCGTGGACACCCACTGACATGTTTTGGATTCCGGTTGGAGTAATAGTCCATAAGTTGGGTCTTGATCCCGACCTTAAGCCTATCAGGCAGAAGTGGGAGAACCACTCCGTGGAGAAATTCATAATCATCTGAGAAGAGGTGAGGAAGCTGCTAGATGCCGACTTTATTAGAGAAATTCAGTATCTAGATTAGCTCTCCAATATCGTCAGGGTAAAGAAAAGCAATGAAAAATGACGGATGTGCGTTGACTTCGTCGATGTCAATAAAATCTTCTCAAAAGACAGATTCCCTTTACCCAGGATTGACTTATTGGTGGACTCAACTTTTGGACATGAGCTAATGAGTTTCATGTACTCGTACTCAGATTACAATCAGATCCAGATGAGCCCAGAGAGCGAGGAGCACACATTGTTTATAACCGACCAAGGCACCTACTACTACTACAAGGTCATGCCTTTCGGTTTGAAGAACGCGGGTGCTACTTATCAAATGCTCGTGAATAAGATATTCGAAAAGCTAATCAGCCACAATATGGAGGTATACGTCGATGAAATACTCGTCAAGAGTGAGACCACCAGTGACCATATTCGCAATCTGGCTGAATCCTTTGAGGTACTCCGTACGGATCAGATGAAGTTAAATCCATCGAAGTGCGTCTTTGGAGTGTCCACAGTGAAGTTCCTGGGTTTTATCGTCTTTTAGCGATGGATCGAAGCAAACCCAAAGAAGATCAAGACCCTCACGGACATGTCTCCGCCACAGAGTATCGAAGATATTCAGAGACTAACCGAAAAATTGGTAGCACTGTCCCGCTTCTTGGCCAAGTTGGGAGACAAGTATCAGCCTTTATTTAAGGATCTAAGGGGGATTAAAGAAAATGGTTTCCAGTGGATGACAGAATGTCAAGCCGCCTTTGATGAGTAGAAGCAATACCTTGCTAGCCCACTATTACTAATGTCACCCAGAGACGGAGAAGGGCTGTACCTCTACCTAACAATGTCAGAGGTGGCTCTTAGCTTTGTTCTTATACGCCAAGACTCTGACACTCAACGGCCAGTCTACTATATGAGTAAGATGTTGACTGGCGTAGAGACATGCTACCCGTGCATTGAGAAGCTTGCTTTGGCACTCGTCTTCTTAGCCCGGAAGCTGAGACCCTATTTTCAAGCTCATCGCGTGGTTATTTTGACCGACTAGCCACTGAAGGGCATCCTTCAAAAAGCCCGATATATCCATCTGGCTAGTTAAGTGGGCCATCGAGTTAAGAGAGTTCAACATCAAATTCCAACCTAAGCTAGCCATCAAGGGGCAGGCCTTCGCCGACTTCATCGTCAAGACCACGAACCCAATCATCGATGAGGACCCCACTGAGGATGCAATTCATTGCATAGAAGAGCCAGAATGGGTCCTCAACGTGGACGGATCGTCTACCAACTTGGGCAGCAATGCCGGAGTGGTCCTAAGAACCCCAGATGGGTTTAAAGTGAAGTACTTCTTTAAACTCGATTTTTTGGCCACAAACAACGTTGTCAAGTATAAAACCCTGTTAGCTGGATTACGACTAGCTAAAAAGTGCTCAACCAGGTGGCTGACCGTCTACAACGACTCAGAGTTACTCGTTAACCAAATTAACAGGAGTTTCGAGGCATGCAACCCTCTCTTAGCTAGGTACCTGGCTAAGATGAAGGACGCTATCCGGAGATTTGACAAGTTAAACCTGGGCCACGTCCCTAGAATTGAGAACTGGAAGGCAGACCAACTTGTTAGAGTGGCGGTGGCCAAAAATCAAGGATAGTACTTGAAGGATATGAGGGAAGTTTTGAACACTCCTAATACAAAAGAATAGGAAGAAATGCAAGTCTCTGACGCCGAAAACTAGATAATGCCATACTGGAGGTATCTGGTGGACGAAGTACTACCAAATAACACGGATAAGGCCAAGCAAATCAAGAAGATGATTGACTGGTACACCATAGTCAATGGACGGTTAAATTATCATGGATACTTGACTCTGTACCTTCGGTGTCTTACTCCTGAGGAGGCCAACTATGCATTGAACAAAGTCTACATCGGGATATGTGGATCACACATTGGCAGTAAGAACCTAACCTTTAAAGTTATACGTCAGGGATACTACTGGCCAACAATGAGGAATGACGCCCTAGAGTTCATGAAGAAGTGCAAGAATTGCCAACTCCATGGCAATCTTCACCACCAGCCGCCAGTGGAGTTTAGATCCCTCCATGCTCCTTGGCTTTTCGTGTAATTGGGGCTTGATATTCTCAACCCACCTTCCATCACAATTCAGCAAAGGAAGTTAATCATCGTGGGCATAGACTACTTCACTAAGTAGGTTGAAGCAGCCGAACTGGCCAAGATCACTGAGTACAATGCCTTGGAATTCATCCGCCATAGCATAGTGAGTAGATTTGGTATTCCCGAGGTCATTGTGATCGATAACAAAATCCAATTCTCGGGAAAATGTTTCACCAAGTATTGTACCAGTTTGGGTATCAGATTGGTTCACACTTCGATGGCATATTCCCAGGCAAACGGACAGTAGAGGTCACTAACCATACGCTACACTATGGTCTAAATACCAAGTTAGAGGACACAAAGGGCTCCTGTGCCGATGAGCTGTCCTCTGTCCTCTGTCCTATGGTCATACCAGACGACTCCTGAAGAACCAACTCGCAAGACACCTTTCAACCTTTGCTATGGGATTGAGGCAGTAATATCATCGAGATCGGGCTCCCAAGTTTCAGAGTTAAAGCTTTCGACCCACTTAGTAACTCCCAAAAGATTAGGACACACTTAGACTTGTTGGAGAAAGCTCACGACACAGCCAGGATGCGGACAGCAGCCTACGAGTAATGAATCGCTCGCTATTATAACAAAAAAGTAAAAGCGCGGCAATTCAAAATGGGAGATCTAGTCTTGCGAAGTATAGATGCTACAGGTAAGACCACCAATCGGAACAAGCTTTCACTGAATTAGGAAGACCCATTTCTAGTCTCAACCGTTCTGTGAAATAGAGTATATAAACTCTAAACCCAGAATGGTAAGTTGGTCCCACGGACATTGAATGTAGTCCACCAAAAGTGTTATTACCAGTGAAGACCCAGTAGGTCATTTGTATGACATGAAGTGTGCTTGTAACATATATTATCATTAATAAAAAGAAAATTCTTTTTCATTTTCATCGTGCCATGTTTCTCTTTTATTTCTTTCTTTTTTTCATATGAATGCTTGCTTGCAGGTCATATAAAATAAACGACCTAGACTACCCCAAAGTCGGACGAATTTTTACGCGCTCACAATTAAACCTTGGTAATCCAGGCGGCTCGTAAGCGATCGAATTAAACTGTGGTCATCCAGGTAATCTGTAAGCGGTCGAATTAAACCCTGATCATCCAGGCAGCCTGTAAGTGGCCGAATTAAATCCTGGTCATCTAAATGACTCACAAGCAGTCGAATTAAACCCTGGTCATTCAGGCGACCCATAAGTGATCGAATTAAATATTGGTCATCCAAGTGACCCATTCACGGTTTAATTCTAAACCTTAGGGGACTTAAACGACATGCGTGACAACCTCTTTCAGCAGGAGATAGCGCTGTCAATTTATGATGGTTGACAAATTAGGAGTGAAGTGCTCCGGCTGAAAGGTGGCCACTGAGAATTGTACATGGGCAGCGCCACCCAAACCCTAACTCACGTTCGAGTATAAAATCGGCTTAATAAGACATCAGGATTCACCTTGATGTCTCCTCGAGGACTTAGGTCCATCTGAGTATACAATACCTGTCTCCAATATTGCGAGATGGCCAGCCAACCCATACAATGTCTACCAAGCTGACCGATCAGTGCAAAGAGTAAATAGTTAAAGGACGTAAAGTTATGGAACACAACACGTCAGTAAAACAGTTATTATATTGGTGACAAAGATATATTTACAAGTATAACAAAAAAGTAAGAGTACAATCTCAACTAAGAAGCCGAGCTCCCAAGAGGACGCGGGAGAGGCCCCTGTGCACCCCGAGGATGGTCCACGAGGTTCTCACATCGTCGGGCACTACAGTTTGCAGGGTTAAGGATGCCAATAGGAAAATTAGGATCCCCCAGCTAGACAATGTGGCGACAAATGTTGACGCCTTCCCAGAGCCGTGCCCATGACGCCTAAGTAACCTCTTGTGGTCGCAGGTGAGTGGATAGCTTATTCTCTAATGACACTATCCTTCCTAGGAGCTCACCAGCGAGCCCCTCCGCCCAGGCTGCCTCCTCATCCAATCTTGCAGATAACGCTCTCAACTCATACTGAAGGGAATCCTTCTGATCCTGGTGCTTATGGACTTGAGCCCTTAGCAGGTCTATCTCCTCCTCTAGCTGGAGGATCTCTTCTTCCCGGTGTAAGACCATGGAGTCCCTCTGACGCAATCCATTGCCCACAACAGCCAATATCTTTTTCACGCGTAGGAAATCAAAGAAGTTAGGCAACGATAACAAAGGAAAAAGAGAAGGGAAGCTTCAAAAAGTTACTAGGAAGACTTTTGTTGCCTCCATGCTGATCGGCCCCGCGACCTTGGGCCTAGTGGTGGAGGGCTTGGAGGCGCAGCCTCCTGAGCCCGCTCTGCTGAAGTCTTATCAGCCAGCTTTGCGCTGATGTCAACCACCTCAAAAAGCTCTTCGGCGGCTGGCTCGTCTGGCACTGTAGACGACTCCACGGTAGGCTATTCTAGCTCAACAGTCAGCTCCAATCTGGTGGCTTTAGGCAACGGCTCCATAGGCGCGGCTTGCCTTGCCAAGTCCTCTGGCTTAGCAACCGGCTCCAATTTGACAGATCCACTAGCTGGCTCATGCCGCAAAGTTCTCCGGCTGTAATAGCGGAATGACAGCGTCTCTTGCGGCGGCTCGCACCATGGCCTGAAAATCCTCTACAAAAGCCCCTACTCCAGAGCACTCTCCGATTCAAGCGAGTCGTCTGGCCATTTTGTAGTCTGGCTATTCTATAGTTCGGCTCTGTGAAGGACGAGGAAGAATGCTCTATCATCGCAGCTCTCTTTTGTCTTGGACTGCTAGGAGCATCATTGGTGGAAAGTGCACCGGCTTCATCAATGGCAATAATGCCGGCTTTCCTCTTGCACTGTGAAGCCGCTGGCAGTGAAGGCCTGATCTTTTGGACCGGAGAAGGAGGACCCCAACAAGCCTTCCTGGCTTCCTCCCTGGAAACCAAGTGATCTCTCCTAAACTCAAAGAGGTGCTCCTTCACCGGCTACAACAATGGCGCTACAACCTCCACTTCTTCCTGCTTGGGCTTCCAGTGAGTTTATCGGGAACCTTATCCCAATTCGGGACAATGACAAGGTATCAACGACGTGCACAAATAAGAAACGATCCTTCCAATTCTTGAGGGAGTCATAGATGGCGCTACTAATGTGAAGCTCTCTTAGGGACAAGGGGATCCAATCCCCACTCTGGGTGAATCGAAACATCACCCTCACGACCTCCACCGTTAGCATCCGTAAGTGGTGACGGAGGAAGATGTACAGCGAGCAAAGATATCGCACGACATTAGTATGAAGCCGTGCAATAAGAACTCCAAGAGTCATAAAGATGGTGAGCAGCTTCTCTGGTACAGGAAGACGAAGCCCACTCTTCAGGTGGGCCTCATATATAACAACATAACCCACAGGAAGAAAGCAGACCTTGTCCTTCTCCCTGGACATTGTGAATACAATCTGTGGTGGGATGTTAAACTCAATGTATAACTCTGTCACCTCATTAGTGAAAATCACTGAGGCAATTTCTAGAATGGAAGGTGCCATGAAAGCAAGAGCAAAAAGAAAGACAATGACTTAGAATTTTCTGAGAATAAAAGCGTAGAAAGTTTGAATGCACGAACAATTTTTATAAAAGCACGCAACCATTGGAGTAAGGCAGCATATTGAAAAGGTGTGTTCATCATTACGGACATGTGTCACTTCAGGACAGGGCGCAGTCGAATCAAATCTTTTGATGAATCAATTACCGTGATCGCAAATTTACTACATGTTGACATGTGGTAAACTTTTCGACTGCCAGTCCAGCGGAATAATAACGCGTCGATTTAATCCACGCAAGTCTCCAGATTCTTACCAGGACGGTCAACAAATCCAGTCAACGCTCTCTTCAACCAATTCTTCGGATTCTTACCATGATGGTTAATGAATCCGATCAATGCTCCTCCTCCGGCACAATTCTTCAAATCTTAGCGTTACGATCAACAGCCAAGAGCCACTGCTAATTTCCTCGTCAAACGGTTTCGTACAAACGCATCTCATCATTAACATGCTAGAGGCTGGAGTTCCAGGCCACCAGTATGGGGGACTAGTGATGAGGACGCTAATAACGGCCTGACCTACAAAGGAGGAAATGACCCAAATCCTTAGCGACCCATTTCTTGCTGGACAGTCAATGCTCCCCTTAACCAAACAAGAAGCAAGTGGGCTGGTAGAGGCTTAAGATCAAGACGGCCCATTTGTGCCCAGGATGGTCAATGTTTTCATTGACTGGTGAAGTGGCAAGTATGCTCGGCTGAGGCCTAGGACACACATGGCCCAAGCCTAAATTGGCCCATGTGTCCATTTTTAAGCTACAACGATCGTCTGCCTTAATTTTTCGCATCTCCAAAGAGGGCAATCTTTACTATAATGGTCACCTTTAGAATCAAAGCACATTCCGGGAGGAAGGTGACAGAATCCACGCGCGATCTACTGAAAACCTTAATGGTTATAATACACAGATTGAAGGAGATCCACCTCCTCGACCATTACAACCAGAAATGACGCTCATGCATATGCAGGGAATGTAACGCTTCCCCAACAGAATGCGGGCATCTAACCTCTTTGCATAAGGAAGGCAGCTAAAGGTTCATAGTTATAAAAGGTCATGGAAACTCCCTCCAAAGTTATGCCTTCTCTTACCCTCTAAAGCCCTCAAGTAATCTCAAGCTCTTAGAAGCTCTCAGACTCTCGAGTATCCTAACGCTATCTCTCTCTACCATTAATTCCCTACGAATTAGTACTTAGAAAATCTACTCCCCACGAGCAATCATAGCCAAAATCATTCTCTCTACGAGTGCACTCCCACTTATATTCACAAACACTCACCACCATTCATATTGCATTCTCTTCTTCCATCTTCTATTCTTAGAAGGTTGCTTACTGATATGAGAATTGAAATATTTTCGGTGGGATTAAATTTTATCGTCACCTGACTTCATATTAGAAATTGTGGTTTCCAAGATCCGAGACTCAGTGGATGGAACTAAAATTCGACAGACAACTCGACTCAAATCTGTAAGAAATTTGGATCCAAAACGCATAAAAAATCAATGATAAATATTTTGCTAAATTTAACCTCTGTCACATTACTTGATATATATAATATAAAAGAAAAACTAACCTAGG
>JAODPA010017955.1:0-13152 GCA_025585075.1 Nepenthes mirabilis
TAAAAAAAAAAAAAAACACTCTAAAATAAAAACTACTTCTCACCTTTATAGAGTAATTTAACATCATTTGGCCTAAAATTTCACCTGGTACAAAATCAACACTGAAATAAAAATTAACCAGAAGAAAAAGACTAGAGCTTGGGGATACAAATTATATTATTTCCTTTGTGAATCATTGATACCATAACATATCGGTTCATTAACAGGCTAAATCTAAGATCCAAGGTTTAAAGGAAGACAGACAAGCCAACTGCATTGAGTAAGCCGAATCCATGCCCGATACAGCAAATTAGCGATGAGCTGGGATAAGGTGAAGGAAACAAACAAGGGCTCGGGCATGAGGAGTTGTTACATACATGAGTCGTTAAAACAGCACGAAAGACTCACCCAGACAGATGATGTGTCCCCGAGACTCGACCTTCTAAAGCACGCGGAGTTGGGCGAGGAAAGCAGCGCAAAGATCGAGGAAGAGGAACTGCGGTCCCTGCACCCTTTGAAGATCGAGCAGATACTTCTCCTCCTGAGTCTTGTAGAGCTGAGAGTTTGTGTCGAAGTTCGACAGCATAGATTAGCACCGTCCCGAGATCAGTACAGTAATATGCAAGACAACAATAGAGGCTTAAGTCTCACTGAGTAGAGCCGACTATATAGACAACACAGCAACGGACTCCTGTGTGCTATTTCACTGTTCCATACGATTACAAGAAAAGAAAAGGCAAAATCTAATGCACAAAGATTTCACATTGCGGGATCTGTGAGGGTTGGATTTCGAAAACTCTTTCTCCATGTTTAAACTATTTCAATTATAAGGAGGGTGAAACTCAAACTTCATACTATCCCTTTCAATGAGAATTAGCATTTGCAAGAAAATCTTCCCATGATGGCAACTTCAATGAGCAATGTACGAAATAAAATATCGGCCCAATATGTAAAACATCAGGCAAAATATATATCTGTATCGAGCCATTCAGATACTAATATTTTCTAATACTATGATACAATTACGATATATTGCAGGATCGATAATATATCGACAAATGCACCCAATATTTTCTGATATACTAGCTTACATTTGTCCTTTCGATTCTGATTCATCAAAAAAAAAATAAAGCCTAATATGTTTAATATCGATACATATTATTCAATATGGCCGATATCATACCAATATTTTCATCCATTGAGTAGTAACAATTATAAACTATAACTTGGTATAAATGCACCGGTTATTCCCCGTCGAACTATAGAACTATTCTTGAGTGAGAAGTCTTTTCAAACAGGAATGGAATCAAAATAGGTTTATTTGTAATATATATATATATTTGGAGAAGTTATCGGATAATATGAATTTCATCCATAGATCTATTTTTGTGTGATCCCAATAATATATGAATGGATGAGACAATTAGTTATCAAGGATAGCTAAAGGGCGTCCCTCTAACACCATGCTGTTTATAATTTCCTGAACTTTTTCATTTAATAATAAGGGGCAACAATACCTTGCCCCTTGAAACATTTTTTGAGTCAGCCAAAAGAGCTTCAAGAGAAATTCCTCAGGCGTTTATGAAAAGCCAAATCATGGCAAGAGTTATCCAAAATCAAAAGGCTAAAACCAACTCCAAAATCAATAACAAAGCCTTATATCTAACTAAATAGAATCAATTATATGAATTTGTTTTCGTGATTTAACTCGGTTTAGTACAATATTCACCAAGAATACAAATAATCATAAATTGTTTTTTCACATCACTTTAAGTTTTCCTAAATTTATCTCTTGTTTTCTTCCCCTCATAATTCAATAAAAACTAATTTATATTTCCTCATAGATGATCAATTGAAAGTAACTATACTTAAAAATTAGGAACATCTACTATCATTAAGCCTTATGATCAACTGAAAGGAACTACTGAAGAAGGGAGATGATTACCTGAACTTCAAACTTGACCACATTGGGCGATCTCAACAATCCATCGTTCTCGATGATGCCTGATTCATCACCAAAATAATGAGCACCATGTACGGGATTGTTGACCGTTCCTTCGTGATGAACAGGAATCCACCTGCACTTCATGTTGTAATGGCCGATCTTCTTCCAGCAGACATTCAACTCTTGCAGAGCTTTCAGAACTTCTGTCATTATCTCGCGAGGATGGGCTCGAGACTTTTGGCCGATGATGCAGAGAGAATGAAAAACAAATATCTGTAAGTTTGATAATAGACAGCAGATCCAAAATAGTCTACTTTCGTTGATAATAAGGGTAACATACAATTTAACCATCAAAATGTACCCTTTCCAGACGATTATAGTGTTAATCGTACTAGTTGCAATGCTGTAAATCTTTCCTGATACCAAATGAGAAAGAGTAGTGTTATTGGACAACTCCTTGGACACTGTTTGATGTAGCGTTCCCATCTATCTATTTATTTTTGTATGGGTTAACTAGTATTGATGGATGAAATGACACGCTATCCGCTAGTATCTAATGGGTGTTCTTCAAATATTTCTCGGTGGAAGTAGAGCACTACAGGGCCACCATTCATACACCATTTAGACACTCCATCTAACATAATGTCTCTTCTATAAATTTATTATTACGTGGGTCTATTATTATGAATGAATAAATAAAATGCCACATCATCCAATGGTATTTGAAGGGTATCCTCTAAACGTTTCTTAGTGGGAAAGAGTAATGTTATAGGGCCGCCTTTTAGATACCCAGTTTCATGTAGCATCTCATCTATCCATTTATTCTTTTATGGGTCCACTATTATAAATGGATAGATATAATACCATATCATCCAATGGTGTCTAAAAGGTGTCCTCCAAACATTTCTCAATGAGATAATAATATTATAGGGCCGCCTTTTTGACTCTCAATTTAATATGATATCTTATCTATTTATTTATTATTAAATTGGTCCACTACTATGGAATGATAGATTGAATGCCACATCATTCAATAGTGTCTAAAGAGTATCCTCCAAACATTCTCGATGCAAGAGAATAATGTTACAAGGCCACCTTTTAGACACTCAATCAGCCAATGTTTGCTCAACAATTTCGATTCACCAAAGAAACCTTACATTTGATATATCCAATACTAATACTTATCACCTGATGAGATCAATACAAATACAACTACGATAGATATCGATACTGATATTTCCAACCGTGCTCCCAACCATGGCTCTTGAAAAATAAAAATATTAAACAGTATAAATACCTGTAGTCCAAGAGCCCATTTCCTCTCAGGGAATTGCTGTCTTGAGCCAATTCCTTGATAATCAATATAACCATGGTAGCAATGCTCAACAGGTGAAACAGGAGCTTCATTTTGATGCATACGGTTAAAATTGCATTCCTGAAAATGTCATGCACGAAATCAGTTCGTATTTTATAGCCTAAAAAATGAAAAGGAGGGAAAAAAAAAAAAAGAAGAAGATGCTCTGTTCTGTAGAAAGTACGAGGGATCTCTAATGGCATCATAGCATGTCAAACAATTTTCCAGAAGTTGAATATAAGGCTCCATTAGTTTAGGAAAAAAATTATTTTTCATAGAAAACATTTTTTTTTTTCAAAAATAACTTCTCGTAATATTTTTCAAAGATAGACATATACAAGAAAATTTAAATTATCATACAAATTGATCAACATTAGTGAGTATTTACAGAGACTCATGGTAGTAACATTTATGATTGTCATATTTCTGGTTGATGGTGCTAATTTATGTTTATAAAGAAAATTTCAGTCCCAGATGATTACTCATCAATGTGGTGATGAGATGATTACTCAGGTGGCCCAAGCCGGAGCCCGGCAGCGGGAATTGGTGTAGTGATGAGATTTGGGAGAGTCACTGGCCAGGACATCGTCAGAGCAATGGCATCACAGCTGGCGACTAAGGATGGGGCGGCTGTGACGGGTGACAAGAGCTTGCGACAAGAGGTTAGGGGTGTCAGCGGTTGGCAACAAGAGTCGAGGGCATTGCCGGCCTGAGACAAGAGCTGGGGGAGAGTTGTCGGTGATTGGAGGGAGGCATGGTCAAGGTGGTGGTGTCTAGAGACAAGACTTGGGGCGTCACCAGCCAGCAACCAAACACAGGGTTGGGGCAGCAGTGGCACATGCTCATCAAACATAGTTTGGCAAAATTAAAGTCCAATGATGAAAACAAGCGCACCATAGTTTCTTGAAATTCATCGCCGAGATATCCACCGGAAACACGAAAACGGTTATCCAAGAGCAAATAGTAAGCAACGGTCCCCTGAAATCGAGTAGAACCTATACAAAGTCAATACTACTCAAAATACAAGGTTGAATAATATATATATATATATATATATGTAAGTATGCATATGCATATGTATATGTATGTATGTGCATGCATATGCATATGTATATGTATGTATACACAAATACCTCATTCTGGATCCTGTTGCGCAGAGATTCAACCAATTGATTCCTGTCAAAACCCATCTTGACAACTTCTTGAAGTATCTCCTCATCAGTCTACAGAAACGAAAGAGTGATGGCTGACAGAAATTTTAAGCATTACAACCAATATATTGTCAATACTGTGACATATTGCAATTTTGTAGCAAAAGCAGAAAATATCAATGTCGGGAGGCTCGATATTGATATATATCAACCAATATATTAAATACTGGGCAATAATTCATTCCATGTTGAGGATTTGCTGGAAGAAAATTGTTGATTACCAACCTTTTTTGCTTGTTGCATTGTGTCTAGTGGAGGAACAGCTAAATAACGTGACAGACGAGCTTGAAACCAGGAGTGCTGGCGAATCTCCGGGATCGTCATTCGCTTCATTGGATCGACCACAAGCATCCTTGGGATCAGATCTCGAGCTCCCGGCGATAAGTGACTAGGAAGGGTATAAATCCCACCCTGGGAGACAGAAAATTCAGTCATTTTGTTCAAATTACAGACATTTATACTAATTGCACGTATATAATAAGAACTTCATGCCTCATAATAATATCAATTGTATTTGGAGAATGAAAATCAATTACCTATAGTTGAAATGAAATTCACCCACAAAAGAAGATCAAAAAGCGTTAAAATCAAAAGAGAAATATATGACAACAAAATTGCAAATTATACAAGAAAATAATCCATGATGTAACTCACAATCCAAGAAGATTAAATCTTGTAAACTTTACATATGCATAAAAGAAATCAGTAAGAGGAGAAAAGGAACACACGAAACATAAAATAAGATAAACACATTCTCTCTCCCCCCCTATCTCTCTCTCTCTCTTCCTCTCTCTCTCTCTCTCTCTCTGTGATAGGTAATAAGGGGGAGAGCTGTTATAGTCCTTCAAGTGAGAAGACTCTTGTATCTATTCAACGGTTAGTACTAGAAAAATAAATAGTAGAGATTAAATAATAATTTAAATAACTTGATATAATTTGTATTATTTATCCATTAAACTTTTAATCCTGACCATTAAATAAATATGCGAGTCTCCCATACTTTGAGGACCATAACAGCACTCACACGGGGGATTGAATCAAGGCAACTGGCCTGGGCAAGTTAATAACCTACCAACAGACTACCCTAGATTTATTAAAAATTAAAATCCACCAAAAATTCAAGAACAAGTCATCCATCTTAATGCCCAACCCCTGACTCCACTTCCCTCACAGCGTAGAGCACTGATGTAAATATTTTCAATTCATATGTATTGTTATTGGAAACAATGACAATATTACAATATATCAGTCAATATTCAAAATATTAGTAGATAAGACCCCGTCAACTTACGATTTTTAAAATTTTTTTTTTCGAATATATCAAATACTGAAAAGTATTATCCAATATATTGGATACCAATATAACCACAACCGATACCAATACCAATATTTCTATTTGTGATATATAGGAAATGACGAATGGAAGAAATAATCTAAGACATTGTGAATAAATAATAGCATTAGCACAGACTAGAGTCCAGAAATATAAGTCTGAATATGATTAGTATGTCAAACATCATATCTATCAAAGTTATTACAGACATATTCATCATGAAAACTACGAATGGTATTTGTTAGAATTTTCCCACATGTGTCACATAATTAGTAATTTATTGAAATAGTTAAATATTACAATTCCATACAATTTTATTATATTTTTAATAAAGAAATTATTCCCTTAATAGGCCGAATCTTTGCTGAAAACAGAGCATTTATGTAATCAATAAATAAATCATTTTCTTACCTTATAAATGATAGAAATATCCATTATATATGTGGATAATAATGAGCGATTTTTTCCTGAATAAAAGGGGCATTTTTTAGATTTGAATTAGAAGAAATTTTGTTAATTTTACCATTGAATCTGAATTTAATAAGCTATGGTCTAGAAAACCCATATGCATATTTTCCCTACACAAAATTTTGAAACACCTATTAAAAATGAGAGATAAGGATAAAGAGAGAGAAATCAATTCCAGGTTCTTCAAAAAAAGAACTTTATGCATAAATTCAAGTATATCATTAATGTTTAATTTCGTATTATTGAATTGTAAAACAATATGATAATTCTAATGATATGTGAAATGCGATAATCTCATAAAGTATTACAATATTTTGACCCAAACATGTTAAAAATTGCAAATATACAATACTTCAAATGCATAGATACAGGACTTAGTTGAACTTTCATCCATAGTAAATGTAGAAATACCTTTATTTTCTTGAAAAGGTTGGGAATGTTTTCATCATCGAAAGGAAGGGTTCCACAAAGAAGGGCATATAAAATAACGCCGCAACTCCATACATCAACCTCAGGGCCAGCATACAGTTTCCCAGAAATAACCTAAATGAACAACGGTCATAAATTTAGCAACATGAAACTACCAGGATGGTTTAGAAATAGTAAATAAATACTCCTCCCTACCTAAAACAAAGTTCCCCATTGAGGAATTATGTTGTTTAAGGGTTTATTCGGTATTGTTGTTGAAACAAATTTTGAAAAATAAAACTATAATTGGATCTCTCTTAAAAGGCCACCTAAAAAGATGATTAATTTTCTCTATAAGCTATTCTGGGCTTTTTTTAAGAATTTCAATTTAGAACTTTTTCTGAAGCATCGAAAAAGTGCTTTTTGCATAGGCTGCAATTAAAATCATTGCCAAACACCCCATATGAACATAATACACCTTAGTTTCCTAGAAGAAACCATCATCACTTTAGATTTATTTTTCCCTAAGTAAAAGCCGCCATTTTTTTTACTTTGAATAGGAAACAAAGCTTTCAATGATACATGATGCAGTCATATGGTAACACCATAAAATTAGGAATATTGTCATGACAATTAATGTAAATATCAGCCGATAGATATCGATATTGGGCCCCCTTGATATTGATATTTCTCAATATCGCGACAATATCGCAATATGTTTTCATATTAGCAATATATCAATTAATGTGGACTTGCCAACTTATGATTTTCAGAAATTGGTTTCCTTCTGATATATCCAATACCGATATATATTGTTTGACATATCCGATACAAATATAGTTGCGACAAATATTGATATCGATATTTTCATCCATGTTTCATCATTCTGTAACATCCCCAAAAAGTAAAAAGATGTTTTGTTGGGGACAAAGAGAACAACTAAGACATGACAGAAAACCAATACATCTAGCATCAAGGCCTATATTAAAGGGCACTGGTGCTAAACCTCTGGGGCTGCATAGTTTGGGCTTCCACAACTCGTCTTCAGGAAATGACCATCTCGCATGATATTGCTCAAACCAAAATCTGCTATCTTTATATTGCAATTTGAATCCAAAAGCAGGTTTTCCGGCTTCAAATCTCGATGAACAACCATATTCCTGTGGCAGTATTCTACTCCTGATATTATCTGATTCAAAAAAGATAAACAGCAATTCAACATGCAACGCACCTAAAGCATAGAAGTCTATTATACTTTTTTTTTTCTTTAAATTACATGGCAGTTTTACCTGCTGGAAAAAATTCCGAGCCTCATCTTCCTGTAACTTACCCTTCTCTACTATGTAATCAAATAACTCACCAGACCTCACATACTCCATCACTACATATATATCTGATGGTGTCTCGATAACCTCATAAAGACGAATGATGTGAGGATGCATGAACAATCTCAGTATTTTGATTTCTCTCCTTACTGCAGTAAGAGAAGAGGAAATATCATAAAGCTAACCATTTCAATATCCGATATCGCTCCTTGTAACTTTTACGTTTTTAAAATAAGAACACACATGCATGGAAAACAGGTAGCCTCATTAACAGTTGTTAGCAAATGGCATTAGCATATAACCACAATTGGTAAACAACTCAGTAGGAAAATAACAAATAGACAAAAATGGCCACTGAAACATTGCCAAGCCACTAAAAGCGAAGTAAAAGAACAAGTTTAATAGTCAAAATCATAGATCAAAATATTGGTATCAGGCCCCCAATATCAACATTTGCCTGATATCAATATTTTTGATACTACAACAATATCGAAATATATTATATCAACAATATATCACAATATATCGACTGATATATCTGATATTTGACCGATATATTGGCCAATATCTTCATATTAGCTTACAATTCTCATAATCTTTTTCTTTTTGATACATCTAATACAAATACGTATTATCCAATACATTCGATATCAATATGGTCACGGCTAATAATGATATCGATATCTTCATCCATGGTCAAAACACTTCACGTAACAAATATAGAAGGATAACATATTGAAATGCAAATAAATGCAGAAGACTTTGGTTACGGATAGCACAGGTCTCAAAAAGAAATAACTTAATGCTTCCATAAAAGATGATTACCACGGTAATAGATTCGATAAATTCTTGAAGCAATAAAGGCAAAGGGAAGATTCACAGAATCACAACACTTCAATTACAACTCCACAACTGCTTAACATAGGAAACTAAAAACAGATTTGTCGGAAAAATAGCATGCACAGTGAAATGAAGGAAATAATTACTTTTTATGTAACTACAGTCAAAGGCATCTTTAGTAATTTGCACAGAGATCAATTTTAATTAGCTATGGGATTTAGTGTCCTCTCATCTTAGGTAATAGCTGATTTAACAAATCAATTCAAGAGTAACTAAGTTCAGCCATTTGCATACAATTCTACTTGTTCTGCTTAATCAGATTACAAGTACCACAATTACCAGAAATATGTATCTATTCTTTAACCAGTATATGGATCAGCATTTTCCTGCATTGTACATAAATCAGTTCAGAAAAGAAAGCCTACTGTAAAAAATGATAACATTTACAAATAAGTAACATAGATTACACAAAAAGTATTCCTGCATTGTAAAAGATCTGTACTAACATTTATTTAGACAGTACAATTTGACAAATGGATAGTAACACAGATGAAGAATGTGAGTACACAGGCAGGAAATTCCAGTTATTTTCATCAGTGCAGGAAATTCCAGTTATTTTCATCAGTGCCGACATCAAGCTAAGCTGGAGTAGTATGATCATACCTTTCTCTTCCATTTCCATGTTCTTTATCTTCCTCCGGTTGAGAATCTTGATAGCAACTTTATATCCCGTCAATTTATGCTCTGCAATTTTCACCTTACTGAATGAACCAATACCAAGAGTTTTCCCAAGATGATAGTTCGGTAATAATACATCCACACCACTACCACCTCTGCTTGGTCCATCCATATATCTATCACGAAAAGATAAAAGGAAAAGAAAATTAGATTACTCAAGAAAAGCTGTCATATAATTTTCGACAAAAGAAGATTTCCTCAGGAAGAACATTAATATAACATCATAAGAACATTCTTATAGTCCAATAATCTTACTACAATCACCTAAATTAACTTACCATCCAGGCAATGGCAGTGTATTAAACAGTTTCCTCACATGGACATCCTGAAACTTTGCACTTGAGACACTTGAAGATTGCCGAAAACAATATTTTTTTTGCTAATGATGAGTCCTTGAGGATTGAATTAAAGTGGGTCGAAAATTAAAGATTCTGAGAACTATAAAATAACAACTGTACCATGTAAATTTGATATGATATTTTAACCATGAGTTTTTCCCAGCCCTTTGAGTTCTTTATTGTTTGATAGGTTGCCAAAATGAATAACAAACTATCATAGTTTGCCAGAATTTGTTTTTCAAACAGTATCCAACCTTAAGTTTATTTATACAGCCAGTTATCTAATGGTGATCTGTATTAATAATATAAAGCAACTTTTCTAGCAACAAGTCTTTCTTTTAGAAAAAAAAGATAAAACACTATTTATTTAATGAAAATAGAATAAAAGTTCTCTCTCCTTCTGTATCATTTAACCGTCCGATCCATTTCCTAGAGTCTTACAACTTCAGTCATAACTTAAACCACCACAGTGTGAACTAGACGAACACTACCACACCAAAATCAATCTAATGCAACCACTATCAAAGCCCAAAAATGATTTGATGTTATATAATGAACTAAAAAATAAAAATAAGTATTTTCAGCACCTTTCTCGAATCAAGTCTCATGTTTATGGGTTAATCATGATTTCTAGTAAACTTGTAGTATAAACCAATGCAACAATGATTAGCAAATTGCCAACGACACCAAAGAATAATGTTTTATTCAGCAGGATCAGCTATGACCTTCACTGCCACTTATTCAATGCAATATCCAGTCCAACATCCTGATCAAGTGTCTCAACCATATCAGACACCCTTTTTGCAACTTATCCTTGAGAAGTGCTCTCTCCAGCATACTGCAAACATGTCCATTTCACCAACAATCACTTTTTAATAAGATGTTTTCTCAATATCTCGACATGTTAATCCTTATAAGATATCCAATCTTATGACCTCCCATTCAAATTCTATAACATAGCTGATCTTATGACAGTCCAACCAAATTCTTTGATTTTAGTGGTATTTAATGATTACATTGTCCTTTAGATTAATTTCCCTATTTTAACCATCCACCGTAAACCTATGTGCTATGTGCTCAATTTATCATATTTTGACATATTATGAGTAAAAAGATCTATAACTTTTACAAATTTCTCAACTATCAAATTTTCTTGTCCAATATCCTTTCTTTAAGTGACAAAGTTATATTTAACAAGGTTAACTTTGGTACTTGCCCTTAACCATGCAGATTCTAAAGTCTCATTCCCTTAAAAATTATTTACTCTATCCTTTCTCTAGTATTATTGATAAGATAATATTATCAGTAAACTTTCACAATGGAATCCATAAGGTAATTTGGTTAGTTCGTTCATCTATAACTAGAGAAAATAGGTGGGGCTTAATGCTAATCAATTTCTATAACTATTACAACTGAAAGTTGTAATAGTTGCCTGCAGGTTATCTTTGGAAGAATATTCTAAAATTGCATTTTTAGATCTAGACATTACAAGTTCCAGAATGAAAAAAAATCCTATGTTTAGATAAATATTCTTGGAACATGACACCCTCTACTTTTTGACTTGTGCATATCAGCATCAGGTGAAATGTGATGGTCTTGGCAAATAGAGGTAAAGCATGATAGATAATAGCAATGGTGGATGGTGATGACCAATTGGAGCAGTAAACATGTCAATCACAGGATTGAACATCCCTGGAATCACCGGCCATCATCATTGGCCATAAATTTTCCTTGAACATATAAGATGCAAAACATAAATTGTTGCATATTGGAATACTTAAAAGGAGATATTAAGATTAAACACCATATTTTGGCCATCCATACTCCTACCACAGATTATGGCACTACAGAAATTATAGGAACTTTTAAAAGGAGATTATCAGATAAAAAATTGGCACAATGAACATTGTTTATAGCTTTCCTAGCAAAGGAAAAAAAAAATATTGATAAGCAACTTTCTTAGAAAATAAAAATATATATTGTTGTGGATTTACCTATGTTTTTTTGCTCTCATTTGGAAATACCAATTATGCTTATTCAGGTAGGGGTTTGCAGATGGGATTTGATGTCTCTAAATTCCATGGAAAACTAAGGCAAAAGAATTGCTTATCACCAGAATCTACTATCCAAACATGATAATAGAAAAAAATGTCATTTGTAATCCTATAGAAAAGAGGAGGCCCAGTTGCATCAGGCTTCCAGCATTGCATGCTCCGAAAATGTTAGATATGTACAACCTTATTTCTTCTTCCTAAAAAAGACTGCTTTCATTTATTATCCCATTTTTACCTAATATTTGCTCCAAATCTCACATCAAAACCCTCTCTTACAAATTTTATGATTTTCCTGTATAGCCCTCACGCTAGTTATTCTCCCACTATTCTTCAGCCATCTGCAGCTCCTTCTCTAAAATCTGGATTAGAACTTCATGGGTTGTCCCCATCATAGACAAATAAATCGGAACGATGATATTCATTTCAGTTTTCCCTGCCGTTAATTCAGGTATATATAACTCTGAACTTCATACTTCCTGTAATTTACACCTTAAGAAACAGAAATTAATTGAAGATAAATAAACAAGTACGAGTGGGAGAAAGATGTACTTGCCGTCATCAAACCAATTCGTCAACTTCGTTTCTTAGATCCTAAAACGCTAAACTGATCCCAAAAAAAGGCCAGATTTTGAAACACACTAAAACCAAATTGACCAAAAACTTGGGGTTTTTGGATCATAACAACGCCTAAAATTAAAAACACAAAACGTATCTACTGATGTAGCTCACCAGTAAAAGGGGCCTGGAAGTTCGCGTTATCTGCTTCAGCAAATTGCAGAGTGGTGTTGATGCCTTCTGCCCGGTATTTTGAGCTTCGATGATGGCACTTTGTCCTCACCGAAGTGAAAATCGTTGATGGGTGAGATTGCAGAGAGAATTTCTAAAAGAGAAGAAGACACCGAGCTTGAGAGAGACAGGATGGTGATTGTTACTGCATTTGAAAAGTGAATTTGGAAGTACTCCCACCACTTTAAAAAAAATTAAAAAAAAAACAACTTAAAGAACAATTAGTGAAACATTATAGGTGCTTGAGGATGATTATAGATGTTAAATAGGCCGTATTAAATTGATATAATTTATTTAATTGTGCCATTCATAAAAAAAAGGGGCTAAATTTTGGCACAATGCATAGTCATTGATACATTATATTAAATATATC
>JAODPA010017966.1:0-13152 GCA_025585075.1 Nepenthes mirabilis
GGAGACCGCCTGCTGTTACTACTGTGACGGAGGACCTTTCCTCTTCCCGTCCACTGTCACCTTTCTCCTTTTCCGCATTTTCCCGCTTCCATTTGAAACAATGCTTTTTAATATGGCCTTTCTTACCACAGTGGTGACATTCAAGGTTTTGATACCTCGATCTTGACTTGCTGCGGGCTTTCTCGCCTTGTTTCTGACCACGGCCTCTGCTCCTTCCCCTAGATTCAGTTACAAGTACCTCAGACGTCGAGACCCCTTGTGACCTCCTTGACTCATTCATGAGTAGGAAAGTAATAACTGCATCCAACTCCAAAGTGTCTTTGCCAAACAGCAAGGTTGTGACTATATGATCATAGAAGGCTGACAGAGAGGCTAGCAGGACCAACGCCTTGTCCTCCTCCTTGATATCTTCTTCAAGGGCGGACATCTACGTCAATATCCGGTTAAACTCGTCCAGATGCTTCTCGAAGCTTCCTCCTTGCGACAACCGTAAGCCATAGAATTGCTTCTTTATATGGAGCCTGGTTGTCAAGGACTTCGACTTATATCGGCTCTCTAACTTCTCCCAGACCTCTGCCGGGTCAGTCAAGCCAAGTACCTCCTAGAGAGTGTTGTCAGCCAGATAGAACTTAATGGTGCAATTTGCAAGATCTCTTTTGTCTTGCCACTCATCATCGGTCATTCTTTCAGGCTTTTCATCCATCTTCTTCAGCGCCTTTATCGTTCCTTCTCTGGTGAGAATGTTCTTCACACTTTCTTGCCAGAGAATGAAGTTACCTTACCCGTTAAACTGCTCAATGCTAAATGGCAAGTTCTTCGATGATGTCGACGCCATCAGAACAAAGTTCTTAACCTTGCTCTCTGATACCACTTGTTGGCCAGAAATGCGGCGGCCTACTTACACAAGCACAATAGGATCGAAGAGAAGGAAAGAAAGAATAATGGCAAACGATATTTACGTGGAAAACCCTTATGAATCAAGGAAAAAATCACGGGACGTTGAGTCCGAAAGATTGCACTATGTTTGTGATGAAGATTACAAAAACAGTAAGGCAAAAATGCACACACACTCAGTCGGGCCTTCTTCCTCTCCTTTTATTTTTCTTTCTTCCTTTCACACACTCTGTTTCTTAATTGTATCCACAGCCTTACATGCATACACACATATATATATAAGGATATACAAAGAAGTCTCAGCCACCTAGCCAGCACGTTCAGCCTTGTGGTAGGTACACGGTTCCCAAGAGGAATGTCCTAACAGTAGACGGCGCATGCCTGCAGAAGGTCTTGGGTTTTCAAGGTTACCTAAATGGGCAGGCCAACCAACTCCCCTTTAATCAAGGCAGGCACTTTGAATTGCCTTAATGAGCCGGTCAATATTTAGTTGACCAGAGATTCATCATGGGAGAGATTTCCAACAGGAAGAACGAGTAAGGTAGCAGTGGTTGCAGAGGAGCTATCTCTTCCCTCATGCCCCCTACCAAATCTTTAGACTAAAATTCAAGTAATGCATTTTTTGGATCTCACTAAGATACCAATAGAAATGCCTGGATTCTTAATTCTAGCGCCACCGAGCACATGACATTTGATGTTAGAGATTTTGTGAAATCTTCCCCACTTCGACATTGGAGTATTGCCAATGCCAATGGAGTTGTTTTTCTAGTTATAGAAGTTGGCACTATAATATTGTCAGCAACCTAATTTTTGTTAAATACTTTATTTGTTCTCTCTATTTCTTACAAATTACTATTTGTTAGTTAAATTACTACTAATCTATATTGTATAGTACTCAGTTATTCTAACTTTTGTCACATTCAAGATATTTTTACTAAGGAGATTATCAAGTGTCGTACAAAGATGGATGTCTATATTACATGGATGATTTTAGTATCGATCAAGCACATCACATGCACCAATGGATGGCAACCAAGAAGCAAAAAATTTGGCTTTGGCATCACTAATTAGGGGATCCATTATTTTGTTGCATATAACATTTATTTTGAATTTAGTTTATATATATATCAATTTTGAATTTCAAATTTGAAACTCCTCAACAAAATGTGTCACTGAGCAGAAAAATCATCATGTTCTTGAAACTGCATGAGCTTTTCTACTCAAAGCTCAGATACCTAATCGATATTAGGTTGATGTTGTTACCACAGCTATATATGTCATTAATTAGATACCATCCAAAGCCTTAGATTTTAAGACTTTGGCCCAGGTCTTATCAACTCATATTCCTTTACTTACTATGCTCATGATTCCTCCTTGAGTTTTTTGATGCGTTGCATTTATTCACCTCCACAAGAATTGGCATACAAAACTTGATTCTTGTGCTATTCGATACCTCTTCTTTTAATAAGCTTTAAAACAAAAACAATACTAATACTATAATTTGTTGGGTTATTGGTCACTCTTGTGTAGGCCCATACCCACTTGATATGGCAGATGGAGGTAAACATCCTCATCGCATGAAGAAGGCTCGAGTTGTGCCTGTTGGGCGCTCGAACCGCGTTTCCAATAAGCCTCTGCTCGCTGCTTACCTGAATGTCGCTCGAGTCCAAATTCCAATAGTATGCCGCTCGCTGTGCGCCCGAATGGCGCTCGAGGGCGGGTCTGCACCCGATGTGCGCTCCACGGGCGCTCGAGCGCGCACCTATGATATAAAACACGCACTTTACATTTTTAGGTTATTCCAGTCAATTTTGAGCGCCGTTCTAGAGAAGAAAAATAGAGAAAAGAGAGAGAAGAAGGAGAAGAGGAAGATTTGAGCCTTCGTTTGGGTTTTTAATCAAGTTTCAGTCTTCGGTAATCACATGTACGAAATTCTTGCTGCTAAGAAGAATATCTGTCGGATTTTATCTCAACTCTTACTCTTTATATTTCTTGTACGAGCTGTGCAAAGTAAATTGATAATGATTCTTATGATTTGGGGTTTGTGTAACCGATCAACTATTACTAGTGAAAATTTCGGACTACGTGTCCCGTGATTTTTTTTCCTCGTTTCATAGAGAGTTTTCCACGTAAAAATAGTGCATTTAATGTTTGTAATTGTTTATTGTGTGCATACTATCATCTACTTCATGTTTCCTCGCGGTTTAAATAAGTAATTAATTCTAACAAGTGGTATCAGAGCTTTTGGTTCGTGTTGGGTATTGTGACTTGTTTGAATCGATGGAGGCCGAAAATAAGATGATGTGTTTGAATGATACGAACTATGATATTTGGCGCAGCAAGATAAAGGACTTGCTATTTATGAAATTGATGCACCATCCGGTTTTTGCAAAGCAAAAACCGGAATCAAAGTCCGAGGATGATTGGGCATTTGAGCATGAACAAGTTTGTGGTTCTATTAGGCAATTTGTTGATGATAATGTATATAATCACATCCGGAATGAGACAAATGTAAGGACTTTATGGCAAAAATTTAAAACACTTTATGCCTCAAAAACCGGTAACAATAAACTGTTTCACTTGATGAAACTTATGCAAGTGAGGTACAATGAGAACTCGTCTGTTGTCGATCACTTAAATGAGTTTTAAGGATGTGTTAATCAATTGAATGGCATAGGTTTAAAATTTGATGATGAACTATTGGGTTTATTGCTTTTGACTACTTTACTGGATTCTTGGGAGGTGATAAGGATTACAGTCGCCAATTTAGATCCAAATAGCGTGGTAACTGTTGAGATAGCAAAGGGAGCGGTGTTGAATAAAAAGATGAGACATCGATCACAGGGTACTTCCTCTACGCACTCCGAAGTGTTAGTCTCTGAGTCACGGGGAAGAAATAAATGGCGTGGTCCTAAGTCTGCAGAGAAGGGTCGAAGCAAATTCAGATCGAGGTATTAGAACCTCAAGTGACATCATTGTGAAAAGAATGGACACATCAAGAAATATTACTACAAGTGAAAACGAGAGAATGCTGAAAGTAATAAGAAGGCCGATAAAACTCGAGATGAAAAAAGAGTTACTGTTGTTATTGGAAATGATCTTTGGATAGTGTGTCAGGAGGATGAGGTGGTAAATCTGGCTGATCTTGAGACAAGTTGGGTGGTGGATAGTGGTACTTAACTTCATGTCATGTCACGGAAAGAGTTCTTCACATCATACACTCCTGACGATTTCGGAGTGTTAAAAATGGGCAATGAAGGTATGTCCCCCATTGCTGACTATGGTGATGTGTGTCTCACCATAAATAATGGAACCAAGTTGCTATTAAGGGATGTTAGACACGTCTCGGATATTCAACTGAATCTGATCTCGGTTGACAAGCTTGATGATGAGGGTTTTTGTTGCATGTTCTACGCAGGAGTATGGAAGCTAACTAGAGGGTTTCTAGTTGTGGTTCAGGGTAGAAAAGTTTTCAACTTGTATGTCTTTCAAGCCTCGATTGCAGCGGGAGATATGCATGTTGCTAGAGATGAGGAGTTTTCATATTTGTGGCATCGTCGGTTGAGTCACATGGTTGAGAAGGGTCTGAACTGTTTAGTTAGAAAAAATTACCATCGGGGTGTAAAAATAACTCAACTGAAGACTTGTCCTCATTGTATGGTAGGAAAGTAATGACAGATTTTATTCAATGGTAATTCATCTATAAGGAAGACTGATCTTCTTAAATTAATCCACACCGACTTATGTCGCCCATTCAAGGTGAAGTCTCTTGGAGGAGCACTTTACTTCACCACATTCATTGACGACTGTTCTCGAAAATTATGGGTATATCCGCTGAAATCGAAGGATCAAGCTTTCATATTCTTCAAATATTTTCACGCCTTGGTTGAGAGGCAAACGGGAAATAAACTGAAATTCATCCGAAGTGATAATGGTGGGAAGTACATCAGAGCGTTTAATGAGTATTGCCGTTCTCATGGAATTCGCCATCAGAAGACTCCACCGAAGACACCGTAACTAGATGGGGTAGCCGAACGGATGAATGAAACTTTGATGGAGAGAGTCTGATGTGTGCTTTCGGAGGCAAAGCTCCCTAGCTCGTTTTGGGGGAAGCCTTGAGGGTCGTGGCTCATGTCGTCAATTTGTCACCGCACGGTACCTTGAATGGAGAAGTGCCTGAAAAGATATGGACCAAAAAAGATATATCCTATGATCAGTTGCGGGTATTTGGATGTAAGGTTTTTGTTCATGCTCCAAAAAATGAAAGGACCAAGCTGGAGTCAAAGACCAGACGGTGTATATTTCTCGGTTACGGGGAAGATAAGTTTAGATATCGACTGTATGATCCGATTGAGAAGAAACTGATTCAGTCTAAGAATGTCGTGTTTGTCGAAAACGAGACTATAGAGGATATTGGCAAATGTTCAGAGTCTGTCTCCAAGAATGATGATAGTCGGGCATGTGATTCAGATCTTACACTGGCACCTGTTCATCATCAAAGTGAAAGTCAAGGCAATGTTGAAGATGAAGAAGATCACGAGACTGTAGTTTTCGATAGAGATGAGGATGAGGTTATTCCTCCTGATACTGCCAAGCCTATTAAGACTGCTCCACTCCGACGATCCACGAGAGATCGAAAACCCTCTATTCGTCTGTCGGTTGAGGAGTATGTGCTACTCACAAATGGAGGAGAGCCCGAATGTTTTGAGGAAGCAACGGAAGACAAACATAAGGCAGAGTGGATGGAAGCTATGAAAGAAGAAATGGCATCGTTACATAAAAATCACACATTTGAATTGACGAGGCTGCCAAAGGGAAGACGACCATTGAAGAACAAGTGGGTCTTCAGATTGAAGACAGATGAAAACAGCTCACAACCGAGGTACAAAGCGAGACTGGTTATGAAGGGATTCAATCAACAGAATGGTATTGACTTCGACGAGATCTTTACACTAGTAGTAAAAATATCTTCTATTAAAGTGGTGCTCGAGTTGGCTGTTGTTCTTGACCTGGAGGTAGAATAGATGGATGTGCGGACGTCGTTTCTTCACGGTGATCTTAAAAAAGAAATCTACATAGAGTAATCGGAGGGATTCCTAGTCAAGGGAAAGGAAAACTTAGTGTGTCATCTCAAGAAAAGTTTGTATGGATTGAAACAAGCACCAAGGCAATGGTATAGAAAGTTTGAGTCTGTTATGGTGAATTAGGGCTATCAGAAGAAGACCTCGGATCATTGTGTATTTGTTCAGACCTTTTCAGAGGATAATTTTGTTATTCTTTTGCTCTATGTGGATGATATGCTAATTATTGGGTGTAATGCTTCTCGAATCACAGAGTTAAAGCGACAGTTTGGGAAGTCTTTTGCTATGAAAGATTTGGAATCGGCGAAGCAAATTCTGGGAATTAGAATTTTTCGCAACCGCAAATCAATGAAGCTATCGATATCACAAGAGAGCTGTGTGGAGAAAGTACTTCAACGTTTCAACATGAAAAAGTCAAAATCAGTAAGCACATCGTTGACCAATTATTTCAAGTTGAGCAACTATCAATGTCCTTCTACCGAAGATGAAAAGGCATACATGAAAGGCATACCCTATTCTTCAGCCGTGGGTAGTCTAATGTATGCAATGGTGTGTACGAGCCAGATATAGCTCATGATGTTGGAGTGGTCAGTCGGTTCCTGTCAAATCCCGGTAAAGAGTATTGGTCTGCGGTAAATTGGATTCTGAAGTATCTCCGAGGAACTTCTAAACTATGTTTGTGCTTTGGAAGCAACGTGCCCCTTCTGGTTGGATATACTGATGCAAATATGGCGGGTGATGTCGACTCACGGAAGTCTACTTCAGGATATTGGGTCATGTTTGCGGGGGAGCCGTTTTCTGGCAATCGAGATTGTAGAGGTGTGTTACTCTCTCCAATACTGAAGCGGACTTCATTGCTATTATAGAGGCAAGCAAGGAGATGTTATGGACGAAGAAATTCATTCGAGACTTGGTCTCAAGCAGAAACGATATGTGTTGTTTTGCAATAATCAAAGTGTGATTCATCTTATCAAAAATTCGTCTTTTCACGCCAAATCAAAGCATATCGATGTGAGGTATCAATGGGTGCAGAATATTATATACACGGGTTTGTTAGTGCTGGAAAAGATCAGAACCGAGGAGAATGGATCGGATATAATGACCAAGGCATTACAAAAGAGGAAGCTTGAAACTTGCTGTTCAATTACCGGGATGACGATGACTGGCCCCACACGGTCGTGACGGAAAGTTTGTTGAGTTATGGCTCACTCCCGTATGGGCCCATACCCACTTGATGTGTCGGATGGAGGTAAATATCCTTACCGCATGAAAAAGGCTCGAGTTGCGCCTGTTGGGCGCTCGAGCCGCGTTTCCAGTCAACCCCCGCTCGCTGCTCGCCTGAATGTCGCTCGAACCCAAATTCCAGTAGCATGCCGCTCAATGTGCGCCTGAATGGCGCTTGAGCGCGCCTATTATATAAAACGTACACTTTGCGTTTTTAGGTTATTCTAGTCAGTTTTTAGGTTATTCCAGAGAAGAAAAAGAGATAAAAGAGAGAAAAGAAAGAGAAGAGGAAGATTTGAGCCTCCGTTTGGATTTTCAATCAAGTTTCAGTATTCGGTCATCACACGTACAAAGTTCTTACTGCTGAGGAAAACATATGTCGGGTTTTATCTCTACTCTTACTCTTTATATTTCTTATACAGGTTGTACAAAGCAAGTTGATATTAATTCTTGTGATTTGGGGTTTGTATAACCGATCAACTATTACTAGTGAAAATTTCAAACTACATGTCCCGTGATTTTTCTCCCTCGTTTCATAGGGAGTTTTCTACGTAAAAATTGTGCCTTTACTGTTTGTGGTTATTTATTGTGTGCATTCTATTATCTATTTTATATTTCCTCACGGTTTAAATAAGTAATTAATTTTAACATAATTCAGCCATCAAATGCTTCTTTGTAACTATGGATATCACGTTTCTTGAATCTGATACCTTCTTCTATCCATCAGGACTCAATGCACCTCTTCAGAAAAAGCTGAGAAATGAAAAGCTAAATTGGTTAAAATTTAACTAGTTAGGGTTCAATAAAAAATTACATACGGATACTACACTTTGTGTAGTAGAGTCAAATGGAGAGTTTTCTTTTCTATCCAATGAAGAGTCAAATGGATATCACGTTGCTAAGAACAAAGGTCAAAGTACCTAATTGTCAACTATATATCCACTAAAAAGCTTCCCAACCACTCAAAAACTTTGTGCACGAGATTTTTTCATGTAAAATTCCCACAAGTGTTGAGGAAGCTCTAATATACCCTAATTGGATTCAAGTTATGAAAAAAAGATGGAAGCATTGATGAAGAATAACACCTAGACTTTTGTCCCTTTACACAAAGGGGAAAAAAAATAGCAGAATGTCGATGAGTATTCTCCATTAAATATAAAGCCGATAGATCAATTGAAAGACATAAGGTAATGTTTTATGGAAATGCACAAATATACGTAGTGGACTATTAAGAGACTTTCTCACTAATAGTCAAATTGAATACAATTAGCACCTTATTATCTCTCATGGCTAATCTTAATTGGTCACTATGGCAATTTGATGTAAAAAATACATTTCTTCGTGGTAATCTTAATGGTAAAATCTACATAGATATTGGACCAAGATGTATAACAACTTCAAGAACAAAGATTATGTTTAAGTTACGTAGAACTTTTTCTAGATTAAAAAACTCCCTTTGTGCCTAGTTCAAGCGATTTAAATTGACAATAAAGAAGTATGGCTTCTAACAATGCAATTTAAACCATACACTATTCTTAAAGTATTAGATAGATAAAGTAACCACATTAATAGTTTATATAGATGATATGATTATTATAGAAAATGATTCAAAAGAGATATCAGACTTTAAGAACAATTGACGACAGAATTCAAAATGAAAAATTTAAGAGGACTTAAAAATATTCTTTTGGTATTAAAATTGTTCAATCTAAATAAGGTATAGCCCTCTCCTAGTATAAATACATATTAGAATTATTGTTAGAAATAGGTCTATTAAAAAAGAAGTTTGTAGACATATTAATAATTTAAAATCACAAACTTGAAAAATGTTCAAACCAAGTGCTAATGGATAAAGGAAGATATCAAAAATTAGTTGAAAAGCTCTTTTATCTTTCACATATTGGACTTGATATTGCTTATATAGTGAGTGTAGTAAGTCAAGTTATACATTATCTAAGTGAAGACTATATGGATGCAGTTCTTTGAATTCTTCAATACTTAAAGTCCTCACCTAGAAAATGGCTTAAATTTTCAAATGATAATTATCTAAGGTTTAAATACTATACAAATGTCAATTTGGTAGAAAACATCTCAAATAAAAAGTCTACCTTGTGCTGCTTCATGTTTGTTAAAGGAAACCTAGTTGCATGAAGAAATAAAAAATAAAAGGTGGTAGTTTTATCTAGTATAGAAGCTGAGTTTTGTAGGATCGCCAAGAGTATTTATAAATATCTCTAACTTAAATGACTATCAAAAAGAAATTGGCTTTTGCTTAAGTTTTAAGATGAACCTATTCTATGATAATAAGGCTACAATTGATATTTCCTGTAACCTACTTTGACATGATTGGCCAAGAATGTAGAGGCAAATCAACATTTCATCAAATAAAATCTTGCAACCAAAATAGTTTCATTCCGTTTTGTTAAATCAGAAAACTAACTAGCTAACATTTTTACAAAAGCTATATGCAGCTAGAATTTCTACAACTCAGTTGATACGTTGGACATAAGAGACCTATACGCATCAACTTGGGGAGAGTTGGCGTGAGTTGTCATTAGAGTAATTATGAGAATAAATATTAACATAATTCTCTAATTATAGGAATAAATATTGACATAATTTTCTAATTTTAATAATTAACCCCTAATTTAAAATTCAATCAATGAGAATATTACTTTTCTGTCATAGTGCAGTTCAGTCCTTTTATGGGCCAGATGAGACCTGTACTGATTTATCAACGGCGAGAAAGTCTGTACTTTACTAGTGTCCTCATCTTACAAAGGACTAACACAACACCACATACAAAAATTCAAACAAGTGGCTCCATTGCACTACCGTCTAGCATGCTCGGTTAATGGTTCGTACTTACCTCGGCCACTGTTATTCCAACAGCTTCTGTATCCGTTTGACAACAATCTAATTATATGCGTTTCCAATTCCCCCATACCTCACCCCCTAAAAAAAGTCTGTGTTTGCTGCCGCGCTAGAATTAGCCATGTTTTCTTCTCGTCACCGACGATCACGCCCAGAGAATCAACGTTGCCCATGCCACCGTTATCCCAGAAAATCCACAGGACAATAAAGCCTTCCAGGTATTAATAGTCCCTATTCGGAAATTCTTGAATTGAAGTCATCGACTGATGCGAGCATAAGTCAGAGGAAGAGTCAATCCCAAAAGACCAGTCTAGTAGGAGGGAGAGCCCCCTAACTTATGAGTTGGAGGTTTTGCCTCCAACTTTTCAATGTGGGATTCGCATCATTCCTCCCTCTTTCAACAGCCGCGACCTCGGCGGCTGCACTCTACGACACTTCACTCGGCGGCTTTCACTCTGCAACGCTTTACTCCGCCCCGGCGCACCGGCAGCAGGTCAGCCCCTCCGCAGGTAACCCTTTCCGGTCAGAACCCTCCGCAGGTAGCCCTCTCCGGGCCGGGACTGGTCTCAATGAAAGCACCATTTGATGCGAGCATAAGTCAGAGGGAGAGTCCATCCCAAAAGACCGATCTAGTAGGAGAGAGAGCCCCCTAACTTATGAATTGGAGGTTTTGCCTCCAACTTTCCAATGTGAGACTCGCGTCATTCCTCTCTCCTTCAACAGCCGCGACCTCGGCGGCTGCACTCTGCGACACTTCACTCGGCGGCTTTCACTCTGCGACGCTTTACTCCGCCCCGGCGCACTGGCAGCAGGTCAGCCCCTCTGCAGGTAGCCCTTTCCGGGTAGAACCCTCCGCAGGTAGCCCTCTTCGGGTCGGAACTGGTCTCAATGAGAGCATCAGTTTGTTACGTTCTTCCCTCCAGAGTGGTCGTTCTGCACCAAAGGAAACCAACATGCACGAGCGACAAGGAAGGGGGAGTTCAGGCGAAAGGGAAATTAGGGTCTCAGAATGGAGAGAGATCAGGGAAGAGAGGAAGAAAGGGGATCCACGGAAGATTCGAGTGAGAAGGAGAGAGTAAAGCAAATTCCTTCCATTCCTCAGTTTCCTCTGGCGTCATTATAGCATTGGAAACAGAAACTCCACTTCAGCTAACAAACCTGGGACACGTGCAGCAATTTAATTGGATGAATGTGTAGTATATATGCCTATGTATGATGTAGTGTATATGCATATGTATATATGTATGTGTATGTATAAATGTATGTGTATGTATAATCTGTCCGTGGCTAAACAAAATCCTGGAACCATCTCGGTGGTCGAATGGATCGAGAACTTCTTCTCACTTCCGTCTGATGATGGGTGTCATTTGTGACGTCCGCAATTAGGCCTGTAACATCAACAAGGACTCTTGTAATGTTTGGTTTTGAAACATTTATTATGAGGGTTATATCTAATAAATCGATCATCCGAAAATTTACTCGATTTCTATACGAGGATTAACTTGAACAAAAGATTAGATTGGCACGAAAAATGTGTTCGGTCTGATCACTCCCTTATGAGGAATCTAACAAATTGGTTTGTCATCGGAGGATTTGTGGAGAACAAATCCGGAGATCTGATTCTGGTCAACAGGACATTGATCGGTGGAGAACAGTGAACGCTCAATGGAGATTGACCGGCGGATGGCCAACTGAGAATTCTAGTCAACAGGAGATTGACCGTTTGAGGATTGTAGGAGTACTGCTGGATGGCGGACAGGTAATAAAAGACAGTCAATGGGGAGATTGACCGAATGGCAGTTGATGACGGTCAGCGGAGATTGACCAGATGAATGATGAAGACGATCAATAAGAAGTTGACCAGCTATGTAACGGGCCTAGGAGACTGTGGCAGCTGGCAGTAGGGTTGTAGAGCATGCGTCTACACAGTGCAGAGCATGCGCCGTCTTACAGGGTGTTAGGGTCATTTTTTTTATTAACATATTTCGTGACAATATATATAAAATTATATCGATATCGAGTTATGAATTATCGAAGTGCTACATTAACATACATCCGTTGTTATCCATTCCGACTTTCATGGATACCGTTCCTACCATGTGCTCCCCAGTTGCTCGAGCCCAAAATCCCGAAACCCCGCGCTCTTCGAAGGCTCTCTACCCGCTCGACCCCAAAAACTCAAAACATTGCACTCACCATACGCTCGAGCACAAAATCCAGAAAGTTACTTTTTAAATGTGATTTTTGCGCCCTCTATAAATTTTTATCTTATAATTTTGAAACGTTAGGACTCTTGGTAGATTAATTTCATACTCCACTTGAGAAGAATTTTATTCGTACTCCTTTGATCTTACTTCTTTTGAAAAAAACTAAAAGTTACAGTCTTAAATTTCATGTTATAACAAGTTTTCTCTACATTTTCTCTTTACTATTTAAACACTTCTATCATTCTACCTTCGTTGAAGACGTCGATACGTTGAAGAAAGAGACCCGATCGTATTCAACAATTCAAGTCGCTAAAGAGGGAAGATTGACGTGAAGACCGAAAGGTATCGGGTTCCGTTGCCGGGGGTAAATCTAAGGAGTTCCTTGGTAGAAATTATAAGATAGGAATAAGTCAATTAGGTTAGCGCATCGTTACTATTCGATTTATAAGTTAATTTTCATAGTGCATTGCTTCCCTGACCGTTGAAGCCCGGAGAATTTTTTTCGATTACCATGGGTATCAAGTTTTTTCTTCATCACCAAAAATCGTGCCTTTTTATTATTGTTTATACTCGTTTATATTTTGCATGCTTACTCTTATCATTAGTATCTAGAAATAAATATTCTGTATGTGTATTGAATATTTAATTTTTATTATTTTCGCTATTTTTACCGAGGTCGAAACTTAATTGTATAATTTAGGACACAAGTTTTACCTTATTGTTCACATATTTGTCTTAGAAGTTAAGTAAATAAATTCGTGCTTTGCTTTCTCAGCCAAGTGTTGGTCAAGAGAAAAAAGTAATGTTATTGTTATTTTTACGTTATGATTCACATATTTGCCTTAGAAGTTAAGTAAATAAATTATATGAAT
>JAODPA010017977.1:0-13150 GCA_025585075.1 Nepenthes mirabilis
CACTGCCGGCCACCGCTCGAGCCACGGCTCGAGCGCCCAGCAGGCGCCAGCCTGCTGGCACGGCTTCGACAGCCCGGACCCGAATTCTTTCCCGATTTTTCTTCCGATACCAAACCTTAATCCTCCCATAGGATTAATATAAATCATTATCATCATAATTACCTCATTAATATCAAATTCTTAAATTCGAAACCTCACATTTTTCCTATCCCAGATAAGCTGAAGCCTAGTAAGAAGGATCAAAGATAAGATTTGGCAAGAAGAAGCTTGTGGAGTTCGAAGGCTTTTGAAGATTTTGAATCTTTGAGGACTTGTGAATGTATATAGCCAGTATTTGGAATGAATGCTATACATTATGATGATATTGAATGCTTTTGTACTTTTATGAATGTATTGTTTTGCTTCTGTAGGTTCATTTACGGTTATAGTTGCTTCTACATTATTTTTTATATTTGAATTTTTCTTGGTTCTATATGGCATCTCTCTTAGATCCAATACGGTAGTTAGGAGTATTGTGTTGGAGCCATGGATAATATAGCATTTGTTGATCCTGTGAATGTGTTGTGGATGTGTAGTGAATTTAATTTTGAGGATTGTCTATATATATGTCTTGTGCAAGTTGTGTTTATTCAGGTTATTTGTATGGTTGTGGCCCATGTTTAGATAAAATTTTATCCGATTTTCTATAGAATTTAACCTATTTAAAATTAAAGTATTAGTTTTGTATGTTTATTGATGGAGGTCTTTAGAGGATAAGGACACGTTCTGTCACAGTTGGTATCAGAAAAAAGAGATACCTTATGTTTGATTTGAATCTTATGCAGAAGCTTAAATTAGAATAAGATAGATTAAATAAGTAGATGAAGGCATAAAATGACTAAGTTAGATTGAATAGTCTGAGGTATCTTAGTTCGCATAAGTTAGTTGGAATTTAGTTTTTAAGTTGGTTGATATTAATTTTAAGCCTATGTTAATCAATTTTGGGTTTAAATATATAGGTTAATCTATTCTAAGTTGAGGTAAGATGAAGTAGTTAGGATTAGATGGAATGTTTAAGTTTTGGCCTTAAAGATTCAATTTTGAAATGCATTGATTCTAACCCCTCCCTCTAATCTGATTGTTTGATATTAATAATCTTGTGATGTTTGTAGTTATAGGAAATAGCATGACTTCTAGACAAGGGCCTTCCTCGGGGTGTTGGTCAACCGCGAGGATGAGGAGAAGAAATTGTTTAAAGTCGCCTTAAGGATTTGAATTTAATCAATGCCGAGCTAGAGTTGAATATGATAGTACCTAATTTAGGTCAAAGTAGTCAGTTTAGTTAAATTCGATTGGCCTTGGGTTGAGATTCTCAGGTTAGTACATTACTAAGAAGGGATGTTTAAATTTAATGATTAAATATGACGGATAATGTAGAATTGATGGCTTGAGGTTAAGATATGGATCTTTAGGATTTCGAAGGTGTTGGCGGTATTGGAAATGATCAGATGCTTGGAAGAAGACAAGTCGATGTTGCCTCAAACAAGATAAAAGGTGAAATTAATCTTGGGTGGTTGGTGTGAAAAAGAGTCATCGGTTTCAAGGATAACGAGATATGGTAGGAAATGTTGTGGATTTTATATGGATGAAGATTTTGTTATAAAGGGATTTTTGGAAGCATGCTTTACTTGGGATAGTTTAACTGGATGATTAGGGTTTGCCCATATTCCTTGGGATGGACTGTAAAGAAATCCAGTGCCTAGGATTGGGGATTTGTCATGATAGCACAAGTATAGAAGTGATGTCTATGGTGGGAGGCAGGTTTTCCATATCTTGATATTTGAGCATATGTATGATCTTGGGATTTTATATTTGTATTTTGTTTGTGTTTCCTAAGTCTTTCTGTTATTGGAGGATCACATATTTTTTTATAAATTGCATGAAGATTTGTCATATTTTCTCGGGATGTAAATCATATAAATGCATGTAAATCAAATTGGTTAGATCAATTTGACCACACTTGGGTGTTAAATTATAAGACAATTTTCAAGGATGTTTCTTAAGAGAGAGCATGTGACCGAACGGGTTTTTTGTCTTTTTTTTTTCTTCTAATAACCTCCATTAATAAACAAATGAAACTAATGCCCAAATAAAATAATATAAATATTTACTAAAAATCGGGTAGAGTTTTCTCTAGAACTTGATAAAAACCAATACAAACAACCTGATCAAGGCATATAGATAAATAGACTTTCACATTCATTCATTCATTACACAAATACAGGATCAACAAAACACAATATTCATCCATAGTTGTAATATAATACTCTTATCCACTATATTGATTCAAAAAGAAGATGCCAACTAGGAACCTGTACAAATCAAGAGCCAAAATGCAGAAGCAATACTAAATCCATAGGGTAGTCCTGCGAAAGCAAAAACAATAACACAATATAAAACATAATATACTATGACATCCATTATACGATTTTATCCATAAAATTAGTCATTTATATTCACTATTATCAAACTCCCAAAAGTTTTTCAAAAGGCTTCATATATTCTCAAGACTTCTTTAGCTAAACATTTTCCTTACTCTTTCTTGTCGGGTAACAGCTCTACGGTCTCATCTAAATAGAAAAAAATAGAAGAGTGAGTCGAAACCCACTAAGGTACCATAAATGCATGCAAATGAAATTCCTTATATAAAACATAACTACAACAGAGGTAAATCTATGCGAATATCAAAGAACAAAATGTACATGAAAAAAGTGAAAAAATCATTAAACATTATAAAAGCATGTTAGAAGTCATAAACCAATTTCAAACTTCACTTATTCTTCAAATTCAACTTTATTATCCGAAGAGACCCAAACTAGTAGACCCTACTAGCCAAGGGAGCGAATAATTGAGGATAGATTGTGTTCACTCCACACAATCCAAGGCCGAAATTTAAATAATCTCATTTTCTAAATTTCATGTTCCAAAATTTCTATCCTCCCAATTTAACAGCCCAAGCAGAGGCGGACAACGTATCACTCCATGAACGGAGTTATTTTCGATTACCACCACAACATTTTAATACATGTCGGAGAAAACTTACCTGACTGTACGACAGTCTTAGGTCCAATTTCTTACTAATTTACTTAATTGAAGGTATCCTTTTTCTTAATTTCTTAATCTTAACTCATCATGTCTCAAAAGCCAAATCAAACTCCTATAAATAATCCTTCAAATGGTTCTAAATACTCAGAAATTTTAACAGTATAACTCTTTTTCAAACTCCAAATAAAAATCGTCCAACAAGCTTAACAATAGGTTAATTAACGTTTCTATCAAATTTCTCAAAAGTTTAGAACCAAACATCCTCAAATTTTCGAGCTAGGGTTTGCAACAAACCGTTCAGATATAAAACAAACATAAAACATGAGACAAATAATGAAATCAAAGCCACAATTTATAATAATCATATATAAATACAAAATCTACCCAAGAAATTATGAGAAACATGTATTATTTGAGACAAAGCTTAGGGGATGAGGGTTTTAGAACATAAATATCAAAATAGAGATGTCAAAAAGTGGTAAAAATGGAAAGCCAAGTTAGGGATACACTTGCCTTTGCCCGATCTACCGCTTTCCTTACTCTGATTGGATAGAAATTGACGAAGAAATCCTTTACTTTTTCTTTTTCCTCCTTCCTTCTCTGCTGCTCTTCGTGGTTGTGTTCCAAATCTTCTTCCCCTTCCCTTTTTATAACAAAAATGAAGTCAGGTCGGTGGAAAAAATTGCACTCGCACTCAAGCGCATAGTGAGCGCACATGTACTGGAATGGGCGCCCTCCAGCTCACTCGAGTGAGTAGCGTGCGCTGGCCTTTCCAAAGAAATCTATTTTTTGTGCTTGCTATTAGGCTTGAGCCAGGAGTGAACCCAATTCTCTTGTTTGCTGCACTAAAGCAAATTTTTCACTTTTCTCAATTTTGCTTATCCAAACTTAATTATACCAATTTGATTATTAAAATTATTATGTTTTAGATACCCGTACCTTACAATCCTCCCCCATTTATAAAATTTCATTCTCGAAATTTGTCGAAGCTACATATCTCAAGAAAATAAAGTGGGGTATTTTCTCCGGATCTCCTCTTCACACTCCCATGTTTCTTTCTCAGGTGAATGATTCCTCCACAAAATTTCACTAAGGGAATGGTCTTCGTATGTAGCCTCTGATCCTTTCAATCCAAAATCTGTACCGGCTCCTCAATATAAGATAAATCCTTATCAATTATTAAGGGTCTGAAGTATCAATACATGAAACACATCGTGAATAACTGCCAAATTAGGTGGAAAAGCAAATATGTAAGCCACCTCCCCAATCCTCTCCAAAATCTCAAATGGGCAAATAAAACGCGGTTTTAGTTTTTCTTTCATCCCAAATCTGAATGTCCTCTTAGATGGTGATACTCTCAAGAAGATAGTCACCCACCTCAAATTTTAGCGCTGATCTTCATCTATCTGCGTAGCTTTTTTGCTTACTCTGATCCACTTTCAAATTCTCATGAATCAGCTTAATCTTCTCCATTGTCTGTTTAATAATTTTGGGGCCCAAAATTCTCGTATCTCTTGTTTCCTCCCAATAAATCAGTGATCTACACTTCCTCCCATATAATGCCTCCGTAGGTGCCATGCCTATACACGTCTGATAATTATTATTGTAGGCGAACTCCATCAGGGCCAAATAATTATCCCAATTTTCCTTCATCTCTAATACCAAGGCCCATAATATATCCTCAAGAATCTAAATTGTACGCTTTGATTGGCCATCAGTCTAGGGTTGATATGCCGTGCTAAACATTAATTCTATCCCTAATTCTTTATGTAGACTCTCCCAAAATTTGTAGACAAAGTGCGAGTCTCAATTCGATACAATCATTGCAAGCACTCCATGGAGTTTAACAATTTCATTCACATAACTGAGCCAACTCATTTCAGGAGTATGCCGTCCTGATCACCAAGAAATGGACTGATTTAGTTAACCGATCGATAATAACCCAAATGGCATAATGATTCTTGAGAGTCCTTGGCAAACCCGACACAAAATTTATCACAATATCCTCCCATTTTCAACTCGAAATCGGCATCGGCTGCAATAACCCAGATTTTCTCCCTTCACCTTTTAATTGTTGACACAGATGACATTTTTCTACATAAGTCATAATATTTTGTTTCATATTTCTCCACCAAAATATTTTTTTCAAGTCCTGATACATTTTATTCGTCCCAAAGTGAATTGTATATCGAGATCGGTGGGCTTCCTTCAAGATTTTCTTCTTTAACTTCTTATCGTTCGGCACACACAAACGATCTCTAAATTTTAATACTCCATCAGCTCAAACATTAAAATCAATTCTGGAGTCCTTAATCTCATTTACCACCTCCAGCTGAATCTAAAGATACGATAAAATCATCCGATCACCTCAAACATATTGCTAAATATCACATTGTTTTAGATAATCTAACATCTCCATCTGTTTTATTTGAAGAGTTGCCACAAAACTTGATCAGCGACTCAAAGCATTGGTAACTACATTAGCTTTTCTGGGTTTGTACTGATCTCATAATTATAATCCTTCAAAAAATTAAGCCGCCTTCTTTGCCTTATATTGAGCTCTTTTTATGAGAACAAATACTTTAAACTTTTATGGTCAGAATAAACAAGAAATTTCTCACTATAAAGACAATGTCTCTAAATCTTTAGGGCAAATACCACCTCAGCTAACTCCAGATCATGAGTTGGATAGTTCTTCTCATGCACCTTTAGCTATCTGGACCCATAAGCAACTACCTTGTCTTTCTGCATTAACAGGCAACCCAAATCCACTTTGGAGGTATCACAATATACCTCAAAACCATCCTATCCCTCCGGAATAGTCAACACCAGAGCTATCGTTAGTCCAATCACATTTTTCAATCCAATCAAACTTTACCTCCTTCTTTACTAGTCGAGTCAAGGTCATAGCTATCCGAGAGAAATTCTCTACAAATCTCTTATAATATCCTACCATACCAAGAAAACTCCTAACTTCAATCACCGAAGTAGGTCTACTCTAGCTAGTAGCCACCTCTACCTTCTTTGGGTCTACAGTAATGCCTCTGTTCAAAATCACATGTCCCAAAAATATTACTTCCTCCAGCCAAAACTCATATTTATTCAATTTGGCATATAGTATCTCCTCACGAAACACTTGGAGAACAATCTTTAAATGAGTTTCATGCCCTTCATGACTCTTAGAATATATCAGAATGTCATCAATAAACACCACAATGAATTTGTCTAAATAAGTTCTAAACAGCCGATTCATTAGATCCATAAAAGTAGTAGGAGTATTTGTAAGACAAAAGGTATAACAAGAAATTCATAGTGGCCATATCTCGTCCGAAAAGCTATCTTGGCCACATCCTCCCGCTTTATCCTCAATTGGTCGTAATCAAATCTTAGATCAATCTTTGAAAATACCCGAGACCCTTACAATTGATCAAATAAATCATTAATGCGTGGCAATGGATATTTATTTTTAATCGTGAATTTGTTCAGTTCACGATAATCCACACACAGCCGCAAGGACCCATCCTTCTTCCTCACAAATAATTTTGGTCTACCCCACGAAGATACTCTCGGTCTAATAAAACCCTTGTCTAATAATTCTTATAATTGCACCTTCAACTCCTTCAATTCGACTGGCACCATACGATAATGTGCCTTTGAAATTGGGCTAACACCAGAAATAACCTTAATTTTGAATTCAATCTCCCAGTGATAGGGTAACCTAGGCAACTCCTTTGGAAACACATCCCAAAAATCACATACAACCAAAATGTCTTTCGCCGGCATACTATGACTCCCAATGGTACTAGTATATGCTAGATAAGCTTGGCATCCACTTTTCATCAAATACTTAGCATATAAAACAGAGATCAATGTAGGCATTTTCTTCTTCCTAATGCCTTTAAAGAAAAAGGGGTCAGCTCTAGGATTATCAAAGCACACCCTCTTTAGAAAATAATCAATATTCGCATGAAATTTAGTTAGCCATTCCATCCCCAAAATAACATCAAAATCTCACATATTCAACAACACTAAATCCACCATCAAATGCATCCCATTCACCTCAACCTTATACTCCGATACATAATATCAATAATTATTGATAATTTGGTAGGTGTCAATACAACCAAAGAGTAATCTAGGATCCTCGGAGGGGATACAATATAGCATATAAATTGGGGGGAAACAAAAGAGTGCGTAGATCTAGAATCAAATAAAATAGAAGTTAAAACTTCACAAATAAAAATGGTACCTTCAACAACATTCAAGGATACCTCAGCGTCCTATACCGCCACCGCAAATGCTTTAGCCGAAATGGTTGGCTTCTTTGCTTCCAACCTCTTTGGCAGTGAGCAATCCTTAATCAAGTGGTCCTGCTTACTATAATTATGACAAGCCCCCGATGCCCTATAACTGGACCTCCCTGTATGCTTCCTCCCACAGTGAATGCAGTCAGCCGCTGATGCCTAAGGACTCGCTACTAACTGAACTTTAGTGATACTCTTTTCCTTATCTATCATCTTCGCCTTTCTAGATGGCCCCAAGGGCACTACATTCGTTCCCATACTATAACTTGTCCTGCTGGCTACCTTATTGACAAAGAACTTTTGAGTCTCCAACTCCTTCTCGAATATCAAGGCTCGATCTAAAATCTCCACGTAGGTCTGGAGCTTCTAAGTCATCAATTGTCTTCTAATATCTTTTCTTAATCCCTGCTGAAACTTTTTAGCTTTCCTTAATTCATCCTCCACAAAGTATGGAGCATATTGGGACAACTCAGTAAACTTTACATCATATTCCACTATAGTTTGATTTCCCTTCCTAAGCCGTATAAATTCTTACTCTTTCTGATCCTGAAGATTGGCAGGGATATACTTTTCTATAAAAGTTTCTTCAAACATTCCCCAAGTAATCTCATCATCGGGCACATCAACGCTCTCTTTTTCATGGCCCAGCAACTATTAACTTTACCTTCCAACTTGTACACTACAAAAGTGACCTTTTCTCGATCAAAGCATTGGATCATCACAAAAATCTTCTTCACCTCTGAATCTAAATATCTACTTTCATCGGATCAGGCTCACCCAATAATTCAGGTGCTCTCTTCGCAGTGAACTTATCATACACCGTCGGAGCAGGATTTACTCAAACTAGCTTAGGTGCAGGAACCGAAGCCATATAATGCTACTCCATCGATTCAACAATATTTGTCAATTTCCCAAACAAATTCACGTATTCAGTTTCATGGTACTGGGGAGTGCTAGCACCTCTGTTGTTATTTTTTCTACCTATTCCACTAGCAATGCTATATCCTATAACCAAAATATTACAATATTAATAGACCTCAAGAAAATTATGTTAGAGGGAGGGGTTAACAATAACTCAACATAATTTAGGATTAACCTAGAGGTTAACACCTAAACATCCTGTCTAATCCTAATTACCCTCAACCTATTCCTACTTAAACTTAAACCTAAGCTTCCGCTTTAAGATCGATCAATCCTAAGGTATCTCTTTTCTCTGATACCAAATGTGATAGAATGAGTTATTTTTTTTTTATTCTAATAACCCCGTCAATAAACAAATAAAAATAATGCCTAAATAAAATAATATAAATATCTATAAAAAATAGAGTAGAGTTTTCTCTAAAATTGGATAAAAATTAATACAAACAACCTGATTAAGGCATATAGATAAATAGACTTTCACATTCATTCATTTATTATACAAATACAAGATCAATAAAATGCCATATTCATCCATGCTCCAATATAATATTCCTATCCACTATATTGATTCAAAAGGGAGATGCCAACTAAGAACCTGTACAAATCTAGAGTCAAAATGCCGAAGCAATACTAAATCCATTGGGTAGTCCTGTGGAAGCAAAAATAGTAACCCAACATAAAACATAATATGCTATGACTATCCATTATGCAATTTTCAACTACAAAATTAGTCATTTACATTTACTATTATCAAAATCCCAAAAGTTTTTCGAAAGGCTTCAGATCTTCTCAAGGCTTCTTTAGCTAAACCATTTCTTTACTCTTTCTCATCATATAGTAACTCTACGGTCTCATCTAGAGGGAAAAAAAATAGAAGAGTGAGCTGAAACCTATCAAAGTACTATAAAAGCATACAAATGAAATTCCTTATATAAAATATAACTACAATAGAGGCAAATCTATGTGAATATCAAAGAACAAAAGGTACATAAAAAGGTGAAAAAATCATTAATTATTATAAAAGTATGTTAGAAGTCATAAATTTCAAACTTCACTTATTCTTCAAATTTAACTTTATTATCCGAAGAGACCCAAACTAGTGAACCCTACTAGTCGAGCGAGAGAATAATCGAGGATAGATTGTATTCACTTCACACAATCTAAGGTTAAAATTTGAATAATCTCATTTTCCAAATTTCAAGTTCCAAAATTTCTATCATCCCAATTTAACACCTCGAGGAGAGGCGGACCACATATCTCTCCATGGATGGAGTTATCCTCGATTACTATCGTAATATTTTAAGGCCTGTCGAAGAACCTTACCGAATTGTATGACAGTTCCAGGTCCAATTTCTTACTAATTTACTTAACTAAAAGTATCCTTGTTCTTAATTTCTTAATCTTTACTCATCATGCTTCAAAGTTCAAATCAAACTCTTATAAATAATCCTTCAAATGGTTCTGAATACTCTCAGAAATTTTAACAGTATAACTCTTTTTCAAAACTCCAAATAAAAATCGTCCAACAAACTTAACAATAGGTCAATTAACGTTTCTATCACATTTCTCAAAAGTTTAGAACCAAACATCCTCAAATTTTTGAGTTAGGATTCGCAACAAACCGTCTGGATATAAAACGAACACAAAACATGTGACAAACAACAAAATCGAAGCCATAATTCATAATAATCATATACAAACACAAAATCTAACCAATAAAATTATGAGAAATATGCATTATTTGTGACAAAACTTAGGGGATGAGGGTTTTAGAACATAAATATCAAAATAGAGATGTCAAAAAGCGATAAAAATGAAAAACTAAGTTGGAGATATACTTGTCTTCACCTGATCTACTGTTTTTTCTTACTCTGATTGGACCAAAATTGGTGAAAAAATCCTTCCATTTTTCTTTCTTCTCCTTCCTTCTCTGCTAATCTTCGTGGTCATGCTCCAAATCTTCTCCCCTTCCCTTTTTATAACAAAAATGAAGTTAGGTCGGTGAAAAAAATTGTACTCGCACTCGTGCTCGAGCGCCTAGCGAGTGCACTTGTATTGGAATGGGTGCCCTCTAGCTCACTCGAGCGGGCGGCGTGTGTGGGCCTTTCCAAAGCAATCTGTTTTTTACGCTTGCTGTTAGGCTCGAGCCAATAGCGAGCCCAATTCTGTTGCTTGCTGCACTAAGGCAAATTTTTCACTTTTTTTAATTTTGCTTATCACAAGCTTAATTATACCGATTTGATTATTAGAATTATTATGTTTTAGATACCTGTACCTTACAGAGAGAGCTCGGATGATTCCTTTTTTTTACTTGGTAATTCAAGGCAGTATCGGGGTCAACTCCGATAGTTGAATTTGGTGTAGAATTGGGGAAGTATCGATTAATGCTCGTTATGAGCTACCTTAGGACGTTCAAGGTAGATAAGATGATTATAAAGGATATACATGGATAACAAAAATTTGGTTGCCAGGGGATGAATTGTCTAATAAACCAGCATTAGGGAAATGGATAGATAGTTCGTTTGATTTATTGATAGGGGTTTGATGTTCCTAAGGATATTCCGTATTGGTAGTGCTGCCAATCATAAATAATGAAGCATGATGTTTGTAGTGACTTGCAGAAATTTAGATATAGCCTGTATGAGTCCCAATAGAGCCATTTGAGTTTCATAAGATTGTTAACATTTGTGAAAAATTAGGGATTGACTTCTCCAGTTATATATAGGTTAATTTTGTGATGACTTTATTAAAAAAGTTTTAGAAGCCGAACGTGTATTAATTCTATTTGAGGATAGTACCGTGAGTTAGAAAGGAAAATTACTTGCATGCCCAGTTAAGGGAGAATGTGAGTTCAGTTATGGAAAATGTTAGATTGGACCCGTAATTCTTCAAGGGCTTGAATGTGGTTCTACAGACATTGAATGATGGCTTCTTAGGAAGAACAATTAATGTTGTGATGGTATATGGTCTTTCTAAGCTTAACTAAATCTAATAAGCGATCCGACAAGTATTTCCCAAGGATCATAAAGCCATGAGGCGTTTGGCTTAGGAACGATAAGTATTCATAAGAATGGGATATGTGAAGATCGCCTTTGATGAATTAAGGGTAAATTATTGGCCATTTTTTTTGGGTTGACCCCTGATGGGTCTGGTAAGTTATGATAGAATGTACTGTTTGTTTTAAGGAATGATAGAATTATGTTAATCTCATATTGCAATACGCGGCTACCCTCGACCTAAGTGGGGGAGGAGCTTATTATTTGAAATTGTTTCACCCATAGTTGTGAGATCCCGAAATCAAAAAACGTAAAAATTAGAATAAAATATTCCAACTTAATACTAGAGTATTTTGATAAGGATGAAATCTGGAGTGATTTCTTGAGGCCGGAGTGATCCAGGCAGGAGTGGGTTGTGTAATTCAAAGGCAGGAGTGACTTTATGCCTCCGTGAGGACAGGAGTAATTTCTTGTCTCACAATGCCGGAGTGGCCTTTTTGGTCTCTTGAAGCCACTGAAGGCCAAAGCACTTCATGAAGGTGCAGGAGGCCGGAGTGAGTTATAAGTGAATGGCAGGAGTGAACGTTGACAGCTAAAGAGAACAGCAGATTTTAGTTAAAACCCAACTAGGCAGCGACCGAATGGAGTGGGTAAAACTAATCTGGTTACCCCACCTACCCTCTGAAGAGAAGTACGGGAGTAAATAACTTCCCCTACTTACCCTACCAAACCCCTCCTCTATAAAAAGCCAGCGTCGGTTGGTTGATGCACAGGCTAGCAGAAGGAAGAGAGTGACGGGGAGAAAGCTTCAAGACGGTAAAAATCTAGGAATCAACTCTCAGGCAAGTTACTTCGGACGCTGTTTTTAAGTTCATGCTTTAAGAATATTGCAAGTGTACCTCGGACGCCGTTTTTAAGTTCATTACAAGTGTATTTTCTCTGTTTCTAAACTCATGCTTTATTGCAAGTTACTTCGACGCTGCTTTTAAATTAATGCTTTAAGAATATTGCAAGTGTACTCTGCTCTGTTTTTAAATTCATGTTGTGAGGTTTCGAATTTAAGAATTCGATATTAATGAGGTAATTAGGATGATAATGATTTATATTAATCCTATGGAGGGATTAAGGTTTGGTATCGGAAGAAAAATCGGGAAAGAAATCGGGTCCGGGCTGCCGAAGCCCTGCCAGCAGGCTGGCGCCTGCTGGGCGCTCGAGCCGTGGCTCGAGCGGTGGCCGGCAGTGGCCTGGCCGCTCGCTGGCCGCTCGAGAGCCGCTCGAGCGGCCCGCGTAGTATATATCCGTGCCGAGCCTTCTCTCTCCCTCATTTTTTCTGCAACCCGAGGGTTTTGAGGAGAGAGAGAGGGGCGCGCCTAGAGAGAGAAGAGAGGAGATCGAGCCCGAGAGTCCGATTCCGTCCGAGAGCCAGGTATAAAGGTGAAAGCACGCGTCGAGGCAAGTGTTCTCATACCCACTTCTCGTTCTCTTTCGTTGTTTTATGTATTTTCGTTGGGTATTTTGTGTCGATACCCACGGGGAATGTTAGAATATCGATACCCATGCCTTGAGGTTCGAGAAAATGTAGTTAGTTGTCCGAATCGCGTTCGATTCGCCCGGGTGATTTGCGCCGGAACCCTAACCTACGGGATTTTGGGGGTTTCCCGTTTCCCGGCCCCGTATCATGAAATTGACCCCAAAATTGGAAAGCCCACGTCCCAAATATGAACATATGTCGGCCGCGGGTCCGATCTCGCGCGTTTGGACCCGTTCGCGGCGTCCAAGCCCACTAAAGGGGCGCTGTTACTGTTCACCCGAGACCGGAGGTGGATTTTGCGTGTTTCCACCTTC
>JAODPA010017978.1:0-38309 GCA_025585075.1 Nepenthes mirabilis
TAAACTTGAAAAAACTAAAAAAATATATTAAAAAGATATTTGGAAAAATTTTTCACTTGCTTTGTGATATGTACCTTGAATTTAAGTTGTGATTCAAATGAATTCGAGTCAAACTATTGAACTTTCTGTGATGGAACGGATTTTTTTTTCTCCTCAAAAGCTTCTATCAAGACAAAAAATGGATTTTAGGACCAAAATATAAAGTATAACTTCTTTAAAAATTTCGGCAGAATCTCCTTTGTAATTTGATAAAAACCCAAAAGTATAACCTATATAACTAACCATTACAAGCACACAATTATCAATTATACCACAATTCTTTCTACAACACGCATACATAGGATCACATATGCCATCCATGGCATTAATCTATAAAACCATCAATTACACTAACAGTTCATAAACGAGATGTTATCTAAGACCTGTACAGTATATTCAAAAGTATAGAGTGGAAGCTAGACAATTCACCTGCAGAAGTATAGTTTTCCTTTTTACTATCACATATATCACATGTATTTCTATACAAAATCGCCATGTGTATGAATATCCATTGATACAAAATCTATATATAAAATCACATGTCCAATCAAGTCTTTACATCCAACCAGTTCTCCTAAAATAGCTCCAAAATACTTTGAGTCCTCAAAAGTCTTCAGGAATTGCTTTTTGTCGCTCTTTCTCATCGGGCACTAGTTCTACGGTCTCATCTGGAAGGAAAAAAATAATAAAATAGTGAGCCGAGACTCAGTAAGGTACATGCAGTAAAGCAGTTATGCAGAATAGTCGTAAAATTATACAGAAATAGAACAGTTAAATAGAATATAATCTAGAAGACAGAGAAAGCATAATTTGACTATATTAAACTCAAAAATCAAAAATCAGAAATCAGTATAATTTAGAAAGCAAAATTAGAAAACAAAGTCAAAAACTTCTCTTTTATAATAGAATAGAATAGTGATTGATACAGAACAGAGTAGCAATAGAACAGAACAATAACAGAATAGAGCGATAATAGACCCCTGCTAGTATACCCTACTAGCTAAGAGGGCGAATGATCGAGTATAGATTGTGTACATCTTCTCACAATCCAAGGCTATAAACAGTAATAGAAGATCTCGTCTCATGGGAACAGTACAGGTGTGCCTCCCAAAGGTAGGCCACAAACAAAAATTTTCTCCTAACCATAATGCCCCGAGGAAGGTCGGACCACGTATAACTCAATGGATAGAGTTATCCACGATCACCACTGTAAAGTTTTAAAGCATATCGGAGAACCTAACCTGACTGTAATCAGTCTTGGGTCCTAAATAACAGTATCAGAAATAGCATCTTTACTAAAAACCTTCTTTCATAATCAGAGTTTCACAATTTTCCTTCAGTTGACTTCAGAGCATTCAGAACATACAATAACGGTCTAAAAACTCCTTCAGTTTTACTTCAGAAGTGCATGAAAAATTTATTGGTATAAGTCCGAGTAAAATTTTCAAAAACAAATTATACTAGGAGCTTCATTTCAGTGCCAATTAACTTTTATATAACAGGAGCTACGGTTAAAAACCATTGAAACCCTTTCATTTTTGTACCTAGGGTTTTGCCAAAACTTCTGGACTCAAATCAATCATTAAATATGTATTTATTCATGAAATTAATGCCATAAATCCATACACATATAATAAATCATGTAATTTAACCGAAAAATCTCCAATATTTTCGAGTTAGGGTTTTATCGTAAGCTTCTGGGACCAAATCGAACACAATTTACATGCTTGTTCATGAAATCAAAGCCAAATCTTGCAATAAACATGGGTAAATATAAAATCTAACCGAACAATCAAGGGAAACATGCTTCGTTTACTTTAAACATGCAACAGTAACATTTTAGAGTATTTTCATCAACTTTAAAGCAAGAGAAATCAGTAAAAATGAAAAACAACGTTCGAAGTACACTTGCCTTAGCTCGATCTACCGTTATTTTTTTTTACCCGGAGTGGATTGGAATGAGTGATTTTCCCTTTTTCCTCTTCTCTTCTTCCTCTTCTGCATTCGTGCCTCTGCTCTCTCTCCCACTTTCCTTTTCCCCTTCTATTTATAACAAAAACAAAGTCAGAATAGGGGCAAAAGTCAGGGCTGCACTCGAGTACGCGGCGAGCGCGCTACATTCTGCCAGTGCTCACCTCGAGTGCCCAGCGAGCACATGGCGGGCATGGGATTTCTTCTAAGGGCTCGCTCAAGCATGCCTTGCACACGGCGAACAGGTAGCCACTGGATTTTTGCGCTCACTGCCGCGCCTCGCGTGCATGGTAGGCGCCACTCAGTTGCTTACTGAACTCGGGTATTTTTCAAACTTTTTACTTTTAACCATCATTTTTCAATGCATGCTTGGCCTTTTAATGATTATCATCATTTTAATTACCCCAAATTATCATGTTTTTGGTTCCGGGGCCTCACACTCTCCCCCACTTAAAGAAATTTTGTTCTTGAAATTAAATAAAACTACATATCTCAAAAAAACAGGTAGGGATATTTGCTTCGGATTTCCTCTTCGTGCTCCCATGTGGCCACCTCCAGTAAATGATTTTTCCAAAGTATCTTTACTAGGGGAATATCTTTCGTACACAATTTCTAATCCTTTCGATCCAGAATCTGCAGTGGTTCCTCAATATAGAATAAATGACTGTCGATAGCCAAGGATCCGTAGTCAATCACGTGTGCAGGATCGTGGACGTACTTCCGAAGCATCGATACATGAAATACATCGTATACGCCCGTCAAACTAGGTGGTAATGCCAACCTGTAGGCTATCTCCCTGATCCTTTCCAGAATCTCAAAAGGACCAATGAACCGTGGCTTCAGTTTTCCCTTTACTCCAAACCAGAACGTTCCCTTTGACGGTAAGACTTTTAGAAATACAAGATCTCCTACTTCAAAGCTCAATTCTATCCTCCTCCTATCTGCATAGCTTTTCTGTCGGCTTTGAGTAATCTTCAAATTATCATGGATCAGTTTAATCTTCTCTGCTGTTTCCTTTACAATCACTGGGTCCAAAATCATTTTATCTCCAGTCTCCTCCTAGTGAATCGACGACCTACATTTTCTCCCATACAACGCCTCAAAAGGTGCTATGCCAATGCTAGCCTGATAACTGTTATTGTAAGCAAATTTAGCTAGTGCCAGATAAGTGTCCCAAGTTCCTTTCATTTCCAAAATAGAGGCCCTTAACATATCCTCAAGAATCTAAATAGTATGCTCAGATTGGCCATCAGTTTGGGGGTGATACGCAATACTGAATTTTAATTTTGTCCCCAACTCTTTACGCAAGCTCTCCCAAAACCTCAAGATAAAACGTGGATCTCTATCAGACACAATAGAAGCAGGAACTCCATAAAGTCTCACGATCTCATTCACATACAACTGAGCCAACCTATCAGGCGAATAGGTCATCTTGATCACCAAGAAGTGGGCTGATTTTGTCAGCCGATCAACTATAACCCAAACGGCGTCATGATTCCCAGGAGTCCTCGGTAAACCCGATATAAAGTCCATAGCAATGTCTTCCCATTTTCAGCTCGGGATCGGCATAGGCTATAACAATCCAGAAGGCTTCCTCCTCTCAGCTTTCAGTTACTGACATACCAGGCATTTCTCCTCATAAGCCATGATATCTCTCTTCATATTCCTCCACCAAAAGGTTTTCTTTAGATCCTAATACATTTTATTCATCCCAGGGTAAATCGTATACCGGGACCGGTGAGCCTCCTTCAAAATCTTCTCCTTCAATTCTTTATTATCCGGTACACATAATCGGTCTCTAAACCTCAACACTCCATTAGTCCGGACATTAAAATCAGCTTGAGATTCCTTACTTAGATCACTAACAACATCCATAAGGAACGGATCATTCACTTGCTTCTCTTCAATTTCACCGACAACTTCCGGTTGGATCTGAAGGTACGACAAGAGCATTCTATCACCTTTAGCATAACGTTGCATATTACATTATTTCAGGTAATCCAACATTTTCATCTGCTTGATCTGCAAGTGCGCCACATACCCCGAACGGCGACTCAATGCGTCCGTAACAACGTTGGCCTTCCCTGGTTTATACTGTATCTCACAGTCATAATCTTTTAAGAAATCAAGCCATCTCATTTGCCTCATGTTAAGTTCCTTTTGTAAAAATAAGTACTTCAAACTTTTATGATCAGAGTACATAAGGAACATTTCACCATACAAATAATGTCTCCAAATCTTCAAGGCAAATACAATAGCAGTAAGCTCCAGATCATGAATAGGGTAGTTCTTCTCATACAGTTTCAGTTGCCTAGATCCATAAGTTATAACTTTACCGTGTTGCATCAATATACATCCTAAACCCGCCTTAAAGGTATTGCAGTATACGTCAAAGCCTCCTGAACTCTCTAGAATAATCAACACTGGAGCGGTAGTGAATCGATCCTTTAACTCTTGAAAGCTCAGATCACACTCCTCTGTCCACACAATCTTAGCCTCCTTCTTCAGCAATTGAGTCAGAGGTCTAGCAATCTGTGAAAAATTCTCTACAAAACGTCTGTAATATTCCGTCATGCCCAGAAAGCTTCTAACCTCAGTCACAGAAGCCGGCCTACTCTAGTTTGTAGCAGCCTCTACTTTCCTAGGATCCATAGAAATACCACCATCAGAAATCACATGCCCCAAAAACATCACACTCTCAAGCCAGAATTCACATTTACTAAGCTTAGCGTATAATTTTTACTCGCGGAGCACTTGAAGTACTATCCTCAAATGAATCTTGTGTTCCTCATAATCCTTTAAATTAATCAAGATATCATCAATGAATACCACCACAAATTTATCTAAATACGGCCTGAATACCCTGTTCATCAGATCCATAAAAGCAACTGAGCATTCGTTTGGCCAAAAGGCATAACAACTCATAATGGCCATAACATGTTCGAAAGCAGTCTTAGCCACATCTTCCAGCTTAATCCTCAATTGATGGTAACCGGACCTCAAATTGATCTTCGAGAACACCCGTGATCCTTGCAGCTGATTAAATAAATCATCAATACGCGGTAGAGGGTATTTATTTTTAATCCTGATTTTATTCAACTCACGATAATCAATACACAATCGCAAAGACTCATCTTTCTTACTAACGAATAATACCGGTGCACCCCAAGGAGATATACTCAGTTTGATAAAACCTTTGTCTAATAGCTCCTATAACTGTAACTTTAACTCTTTCAATTCAGCCGGAGCCATACGATAAGGGGCCTTAGAAATTGGACTAACACCAGGAACAATAGCAATTTGAAACTCAATTTTTTGGTATGGAGGTAATCCAGGTAACTCCTCTGGAAATACGTCCTCAAAATCACAAACAACTAGGATGTCCTTAGTCGGCACACTATGACTCCCAGTAGTGCAGGCACATGCCAAGTAAGTTTTACATCTACTTTTCATCAAATGATTGACATGTAAAGTAGAGATTAATACAGGCACCCCCTTTTTCTTAATATCCTGAAAGAAAAAGGGTTCCATTCCAGGAATATTAAAATAAACTCTCTTTAGAAAACAGTCAATACTGGCATGATATTTAGCCAGCCAGTCCATCCCTAAAATCATATTAAAATCACCCATGTTCAACAACACCAAGTCCACAACCAAATATTTTTCATTCACCTCAACTATACATCTCGGATACATAACATCCGTAATCACAGGGGACCTAGTGGGAGTACAGACAGACAATTCACAATCCAAAATATACGGGGCAGATACAATGCAACATGTAAATCGCAAAGAAACAAAGGAATGGGTAGATTTCGAGTCAAATAATATAGATGCAGAAACTCCACAAATAGAAAGAGTACCTTCCATGACATTCGGAGATGCCTCCGGGTCCTAAACTGTCACTGTGAAGGCCTTTGCTAAGACAGTAGGCTTCTTTCCTTCTAACCTCAGAGGCAGTGGAGGGTCCTTGATCTGGTGGTCCTGCTGCCCACATCTGAAACACGCTCCCGATATCTTATGGCATGCTTGCCCAGAATGTCTCCTCCCACAAAAGGTACAATCTTCAGTTGACCCCCTAGAACCGGTTAATGACTGAGCCGATACAACACTCTTTCCCTTGTCAGCTGTCCTAGTCCTCTTGGACGGTCCAGAAGACCCCACAGCAGATTCGGTACTAACTTCCGATCAGCTAGCGGTCCTCTTTGTATAGAATCTCTCCGTCTCCGCTTCTTTCTCATAAATCACTGCTCTATTTGGAATCTCAGCATAAGTCTTGAGTTTTAGAATCGACAGCGACTTTCTAATGCCATCCCATAACCCTTGTTGAAACTTCTTTGCCTTTTGCTGCTCATCCTCTACGTAGAAGGGCGCAAAACGGGACAATTCGGTGAATCTGTCATCATACTCCTTCACCGTCATGTTTCCTTATCTCAATCTCATAAATTCTTACTCTTTTTGATCTTGGAGGCTGGATGGAAAGTACTTCTTCATAAAAACATCCTCAAATATCTCTCAGGCAATGACATCAAAGGGCACTCCGATCGCCCTCTTCTGCATGCTTCACCAGCTATCAGCTTCACTCTCCAGTTTATACACCGCGAAGATGACCTTCTCCCGATTGGTAGACCCAATCACAGCGAATATCTTCTTCATCCTCTTTAACCACACATCTGCTTCTGCCGGATCAGGCTTCCCTAGGAACCTCGGTGCTCGTTCTGCCGTGAATCTATCATAAGTCATGGGACCAAGAAGTGCCGGAACTGGCTCGGGTGCAGGAATCGGAGCCATGTGTCTCTACTCGACAGATTCTACTACATTGGTCATCCTTTCCAACAGATCGATGTAAGCAACCTCTCTATCGTTGGGCGTACTAGCACCACCGCGGTTATTTCTTCTACCTCTTCTACTTACCATCTTATTATCAAGATGAACACAAGGTTATAAGGATAAGAATTCAACAGAATGAAAAAGAAATATTCAACAATTTAAAGGAAATTTAAACATAACCTAAGAAGCAACCTCTTAAGAGTTCTAGTTGCCTTAACTTTCTCAACCTATTCCTACAGGAGTTTAGCACAGAGATTCAAATCTATACTTCCGCTTTTCGGTCATTCAATTTCTAAGACATTTTAACTCTCTGATATCAATTGTGACAGAACGGATTTTTTTCTCCACAGAAGCTTCCGTCAAGACAGAAACGGGATTTCAGGATCAAAGTATAAGGTATGACTTCTGCAAAAATTTCGGCAGAGTCTCCTTTGTAATTTGATGAAAACCCAAAAGTATAACCTGTATAACCAACAATTACGAGCACACAACTATCAATTATACCACAATTCTTCCTACAACATGCATACACAGGATCACACGTGTCATCCATGGTATTAATCTATAAAACCATCAACTACACTAGCAGTTCATGAATGAGATGCCATCTAGGACCTGTACAGTATATCCAGAACTATAGAGCGGAAGCTAGACTTGCAGAAGTATAGTTTTCCTTTTTACCATCACATACATCACGTGTATTTCTATACAAAATCGCCATGTACATGAATATCCATAGATATAGAATCTATATACAAAATTATATGTCCAGTCAAGCCTTTACATCCAACTGGTTCTCCCAAAATAGCTAAAAAATACTTCGGGTCCTCAAAAGTCTTCTGGAATTACTTTTTATCACTCTTTCTCGTCGGGCACTAGTTCTACGGTCTCATCTGGAAGGGGGGAAAGCAATAAAATAGTAAGTCGGGCTTTAGCAAGGTACATGCAGTTATGTAGTAAAACAGTTATGCAGAACAGTCGTGAAATTATATAGAAACAGAATGGTTAAACAGAATATAACCTAGAAGACAGAGAAAGCATAATTTGACTATATTAAACTCAAAAATCAGAAATTCAAAATCAGTAATCAATATAATTTAGAAGGCAGAATCAAAAAATAAAGTCAGAAACTTCTCTTTTGTATCAGAACAGAACAGTGATCGGTACAGAATAGAGTAGTAATACAACAGAACGGTAACAGAACAGAGCGGTAAGAGACCCTGCTAGTATACCCTACTAGCTGAGGGGGCGAATGATCGAGGATAAATTGTGTACATCTCCTCACAATCCAAGGGTATAAACAATAACAGAAGATCCGATCTCATGGAAACAGTACAGGTGTGCCTTTTGAAGGTAGGCCAGAAACAGAACTTTTCTCCTGACTGTAACACCCCGAGGAAGGGCGGACCACATATAACTCAATGGACATAGTTATCCTTGATCACCACTGTAAAATTCTAAGGCATGCCAGAGAACCTAACCTGACTGTAATCAGTCCTGGGTCCTAAATAATTATATCAGAAATAGGTTCTTTACTAAAAACCTTCTTTCATAATCAAAGTTTCACAATTTTTCTTTAGTTAACTTCAGAGCGTTCAGAACATACAGTAACGATCTAAAAACTATTTCAGTTTTACTTCAGAAGTGCATGAAAAATTTATCGGTATAAGTCCGTATAAAATTTTTAAAAACAAATTATACTAGGAGCTTTATTTCAGTGACAATTAACTTTTATATAACATGAGCTACGGTTAAAAACTATTGAAACCCCTTCATTTTCGTACCTAGGGCTTCGCCAAAAATTCTGGACTTAAATTGATCACTAAACATGCGTTTGTTCATGAAATTAATGCCACAAATCCATACACATATAATAAATCATACAATTTAACCCAAAAAAATCCCCAATATTTAACCCAAATCGAACACTATTTAATGCTTGTTCATGAAATCGAAGCCAAATCTTGCAATAAACATGGGTAAATACAAAATCTAGCCGAATAATCGAGGAAAATATACTTCGTTTACTTTAAACATGCAACAATAACATTTTAGAGCATTTTCATCAACTTTAAAGTAAGAGAAATCAGTAAAAATAAAAAACAACGTCCGAAGTACACCTGCCTTAACCCAATCTACCATTATTTTTTTTTACCCGGAGTGGATTGGAACTAGTGATTTCCCCTTTCTCCTCTTCTCTTCTTCCTTTTATTCGTTCGTGCCTCTGCTCTCTCTCTCACTTTCCATTTCCCATTCTATTTATAATAAAAATGAAGTCAGAACGCGGGCAAAAGTCGAGGTTGCGTTCAAGCGAGTGTCGAGTGCCCGGCGAGCGCAGGGGTTTCTGCCAGGGGTTTGCTCGAGCGTGCATGGTGCATGGTGAGCGGGTAGCCACTAGATTTTTGCGCTCACTTCCACGCCTCGGGCGCACAGTAGGCGTCACTCAATTGCTTGCTGAACTCGGGTATTTTTCTAACTTTTTACTTTCAACCATCATTTTTCAATGCATACTTGGCCTCTTAATGATTATCATTATTTTAATTACTCCAAATTATCATGTTTTTGGTTCTAGGGTCTCACACTTTCAATTTGAATTTTACATACTACAATGTCAAATAAGAGATCAAAGATATAGAAATTACTTTTTAATATATTTTTTGACACTTAAATTAATAATTTTTTTCTTAAAAGTTAGAAAGTAGTAAAGTTTATGAGGAAGTGAGTGAGTAAAAGACAAAAAAATTAGGGCCATAATTTGTAAATAACCAAATGACAAGATAGCTAAAGCTTTGTATTTATTTTTTGACCTTTCTTACCTAGTTTTAGGAGAAATAAGTGTATTCATAACTATATTGCTAGTTAATGACGGTTTCATAAAGATAAATAATTGACAATAATTTGAATAGTTATTGTGACGGAATGGGTCCGAGGAGGAAAGCCGCCTCCCCCAACCTCCGTTAAACTCTCAAAAATTCAAATCATAAAATAAAAATCCATCCATTTAAATTATCCAAACAAACATAGGATCCAAAAGTGCCACAATATATTCGTGGCTCCAATATTGTATCTTCGGACATAACGTCGGAATAGAAAGATGCCACTAGATATCAAATACAAACCATAATAACTTGCGAAAGTATATAAAATCATCAATATATAGCGGAAACTAGACTTATTAGAACATTATCAAAATGATCTAAATACATCAACATATCCATCCAACATTTGTACAAGTTTTCCATATATATGTACAAAACCACAAAATCATCTTCCAAGCCTGTCAAATCTACGACCTCTACTCCACCTCATTAGGCATTAGCTTGTACTCATTTGAAGGTAAGAAAAACAGTAAGGGAGTAAGTCAAATACTTAGCAAGACACAATATAAACAAAGATATAAACAATATACTCAAAATAAGTTAACGGGATAGAATAGGATTATAATACAGATGTATAAATATGAAACTTGATCAATGCATTTTCAGAACATATTTAACTTTTCACATTTTATATTTGATTTTTTTAAATTCTAAAACATATAGAAATTTGTTCATATTTAGGGACCAAAACTAGTAGGCCTTATCAGCTAATGGAGTCGTTGAAAGAGGAAAGGAATGTGTATACTTCCACACATTCTAAGGTATTACCCATACAATTCAAACACCCCGTATGAGCGGTATACCTTTAACCCGATATATGATGCCATAATTCTTCTACCACCATAGCATCTCTCATGGCTCAGGAGTATTTTTTGGTCTACCACTATAATATTTTAAGGTATGTTAGAGAATATCACCTTCTGAAATACAAATCCTTGATATAATTTTCTTATTTACTTATTTTAAAAAAACAATTCACACTTAATTCTTAACACATAATTTTCACTCCCTAGAGAACGATTCATCAAACTTAACAAATTATGGAGTTCCTTTCTTATACATTTCATAATTTTCATATTTTGTAGGTATAGATATCGATACATATTTTTATATTCTTGTGAAATTAAGTCTTCATATAAATTCAATTACATGCATAAATTAACATAGAGCTTAGAAAAAATTAGAAAATTCTTATCACATTGAGCCAAAAAATACTTTATGACTTCCCGACAACAAATCCCTTCATAAAAGATACCAAACATAATTTTTGAAACATACAAAATGTCATATACAAAATACATATAAATAAACATCAAATAATTAAGGTTAAAACGTTCATGAAGATAGGGTTCGAATTTCAAGGCCATATTACATATATACCCCAAAATAATCAGGAGAAATGGTGAGGCATAGAGTTAGGGTTTCCAACAAAACACAATACCTCACAAAACTTTCGAATCGAATACGAAATCAACATATATACATGCTTAATACAAGGGTATTTCAAAATACGAGCTTGGATCGGCATTTGAACAAAAGCATCCGAAAGAAATGGAAAGAAAAGAGCAACAAGAAAAAGAAAAGTATATGGGTGCACTTACCTCGACCCAATTTACAAGTTTTTCAAGTAGCTGTATGCCGAAAATGAACTCGAAAGCCTCGAACTCCTCTTTTCTCTCTTCTCCTCTGAGTTCTCTCTCTCCTCTCTCTTCTATAAAAAATGGCCGAAAAAGCTGACTGTGCAGGTATATATACCCAAACTGGCACTGGGTGGGTGATCATTGTGTGCAACATTCTGGAAATCATGCTTCGGGTGCTCATCGGGTGTCCTTTGGGTGCTGCATTCTAGAAATCACATCCGGACACTGCCTCGAGCATGCTTCGGGCACAACATTTTGAAAATCGCGCCCTGGGCACTCGTTGGGCATGCGTCGGGCACTTGTCAGGCCTTTTTTGGAGTAAGTAATTAAATTGTATTAATAAAAAAGAGAAAATACAGAACCAATGTTCTATCTTTAAGTGTTTTACCAACTTGGGTTTAGAATAAAGACGCTAATATATGCCCTAAACAATGTGAAACATGTCACGAAATATAAAGAAAAGGAAACAAACAGAGTAACATCCGCCTAGAACCTACAACCAATCTACAAAAACTGGTCAACCAATTGAGCAGCACTAGCCACCTTTTTTTTCCCAAGTGATACCGGGCAAAGTGAGCGACGCATCAATTCATGTATATCGACTTTTTTGCATCAAACCAGACAAAGTGCATACCAACAATGTTACAATTCAGACCAAATATCCAACCCTATAGTTGTGCTGCATGTTGGTGCAAACCAGTTGTGAGGTTCAGAAATCAAAAAGGCTTAAAATCGAAATAAAATTTTCTACTTAAAACTAGTGTATTTTGATCTCAACTTAAAACCAGAGTGTTTTGATAAGGATGAAATCGTGAGTAAAGTGTACGGATAAAATCCGGAGTAATTATCACAGTTTACAATTTGAAGTGTTTCGACATAAGGGCCGGAGTGGCCTTGTGTCTCTTGAAGCCGAAATAGCTTTACGCCGCTTGAAGGCCGGACCACTTCATGGAAGTGCAAGAGGTCGGAGTGAATAATGAAAGTGTTGACCGGATTTAAAGGTGTTGACCAGATTTGAAGATGTTGACCGGATTTGAAGGTGTTGATTGGATTTGAAAGTGTTGACCGGATTTGAAGGTATTGACCGGATTTTGAAGATGTTGACCGGATTTGAAGGTGTTGACCGGTTGGCCGATTTTGAAGAGAATATTGGCCAGCTGAAATTGACTACCGAATTCAGGAATAAATTAAGAACAAGCTAAAGACAAGGACCAACTTTGCCGATTGGTTAGAACCCAAATAGATCCCAACTGAATAGAGTAAGTGAATTATCCCGTTGACCGTCTGAGAAGAAGTACCAAGTAGGAGACTCATCCTACTTACTTCCACCTAATCACTGCAAAAAAGTACCAAAATGAATAACTTAACCTACTTACTCCCACCAAATCTCTGAGAAGAAGTACTAGAGTAAGTAGCCTACTCCACTTACTCCACCAAACCCCTCCTCTTCATATAGTGGGCTCCGATTGAAGAGGCAAGTGTGAGTGCGGGCAAGTGAAAGCAGCGAGGAGCGAAGAAGGAAGAAGATCCTCAAGTCAGCCAGAGTGGGCAGTCAGGCAAGTTTACTTTGGACGCCATTCTTTTTAAGAATATTGCAAGTGTACTGGACGATCATTCTTTTTAAGTTTGTGTGCCCAGATTTTAAAGTTCATGCTTAGCACTTATATTTCCATCTCCAAAGTTCCAACTTTAAAAGAAACTGCCAGTTTTCCCTTCCGATTTAGATTAAATGCATGTCGTTCCAATTACCATCTATCCTAGTTTGAATTCATAATTTCTGCCTTCTGCTAAACTCATAAGCTAGAGTACATGAAAATAAAAAAGTAGACCGACTTGTACGTCACTTGCATTACCCGAATTTGAGGCCGGCCTTGTGTTTTGAAACCGGCACCGGTATTGATAGTTTGGATCCGGCATTTGCATGTAGTGAATTTGAGACTGGCCTTATATTATAAATTGAAATCGGCATTTATAAAGTAAATTTAAAACTGGCCTTTGAGTATGAAATCAAAACCGGCCATTTGAAAATGAAATCAAGTTCGGCCCCTTTGCATGATGAAATCAAAACCGGCCATTTGAACATGAAATCAAGTTCGGCCCCTTTGCATGATAAAATCAAAACCGGCCATTTGAACATAAAATCAAGTTCGACCCCTTTGCATGATGAAATCAAAACCGGCCATTTGAACATGAAATCAAGTTCAGCTCCTTTGCTTGTTGAAATTGGAAACTAGCCCTTATATGTTTGAAATCGAAACAAGCCTGCATGTTGAAATCGGAACTGACCTTTGCATGTGGAAATAGGAAACTGGCGTTGATTTGTAAAATGACGGATATATTTTGAAACCAGCTTTGGCTTGTAAAAATGATAGACATGTTTTGAAAACCAGCTTTGATTTTGAAACTAGCCTTGATTTAAAACCGGCCTTGTATCACAAATTTGAAATCGACATTTGTAATATAATGTTGAAACCGACTTTGTAATGTGGCGTATGAGTTCTATGATTTGAAATCGGCCTGAAGTATATGATTTTTGAACGGGCCTTAAGATATCTGTTCACAATCTCTGAAGGATTAATAGTGATGTTTCCAACTGATACTGAAAATGGCTTTCAGAAAACGATAAGAAGAAAATATTTCTGTTTATGTTATTGTGGACCAGGACTGATATGCAGTCAGGTTAGGTTCTCCGGCATGCCTTAGAATGTTATAGTGGTAATTGAGGATAACTCTATCCATGGAGCTATATGTGTTCCGCCCCTCCTCAAGGCGTTATAATAGGAGGGTAACTTCTGTTCTATTCTTGCTGGCGCCCCCTTGGATAAGGGAAGGATCTCGTGAGGTGAGATCATGTGTTCTGTTTATTGCCGTTAATTGTCGGGAGATGTACACAATCTATCCTCGATTATTCGCCGCCTCCGCTAGTAGGGTCTACTAGTAGGGTCCTTTACTAATAAAGATGAGATTTCTGTAAAAAATGGAGGTAAGATCGACTTCTGCTTTCGAAACATGAGTACAATGATTTCTGATTTTCGACTGTTAATCATTTCTATTTTACATCTGTATCGTAATTCTACTTTCTTATGACATTTATTTCTTCATGTTCAACGATATCTATTTTATTGAGTTCTGTTCTACATATATATTTTACTGCATACCTGCATGTACCTTGTTGGGCCTTGGCTCACTATTTTACTATTTTTCCCCCCTCCAGAGAAGACTGTAGAGTTGTGCCGGATGAGAAAGACTAGAGCTCAATCTAAAGGATTCTTGAAAATTTAAAGTACTTTTGGAGTTATCACGGAGGAAGCAGTTTTGATAGAATATATATACCAAATTATAATTGGACCATTATACTTATGTATGCATGAATGAGTTTTTAGGTATGAATATGAATGCTTCGGCATATTTTTAGATCGACTTCCGTTGTATATTTTTATAGATAACTTATATTGATCCTAGATGGCATCTATGATCCTGTATTTGCGTGTTATGATAGTTGTATGAATGTACTGTGTTACGGTACAGGCTGTTTAGTTCTGTCCTGACTGATGGAATCATATGAGGAAAATATATATATATATATATCTGTTCCGTCACAATTGGTATCAGTGCAATAGGATGCCTTAGGATTTGATCGATCAAAAAGTGAACGTATAGGTTTGAATCTTCGTATTAAGTTTCTGTTGGAATAAGTCAGGATAACTAAGGTGACTAGAACACTTAAGAAATTACTCCCTAGGCTAAGTTCAAATTTCATGAAAATAATGGATTCTTTCCTTTCCTTCGACTGACCTTTTTGATATTTCAATGTTGTGCCTGTCTTGAATATAGGATGGCTAATGAAAGGGGAAGAAGAGATGGCCGAGGTGGTGCTAGTACCCACCATGATCAAGAAGCTGAGTATGTGACCTTGCTAGAAAGGGTGTTGCATATTGTAGAGAAGATGGAGTAGTGTCATGTGGCCCTGGTTTTTGCACCACAACCAATTCCAGCTATGTACGAAAGATTTAAGGCAGAGAAGGTGCCTGAATTTTTAGGAGAAGCAGATCTGCTAATGGCAAAAAATTAGATTAGGAGGTTGAAGAAAATACTTACAGTAATCCAATATTCTGATAGTGAAAGAGTTACCTTTGCAACTTATAAATTGGAAACAGAGGCCGATGATTGGTGGGCTGGGAAGAAAAGAGCAAGGTGATGGTTGGATGAGAAAATTTCTTGGGAGACGTTTGAGGAGGCTTTTTGGGAAGAGTATATTCTCGATAACCTTCAGGATTGAAGGGAAAGAGCCCTTATGGAACTTAGGCAAAGGAGTTGCACCGTAGTGGAGTATGGCGCGAGGTTCATCGAATTGTCTCATCATGTACCTTTCATTAGTAAAGATCAATCGTGGATGACCAAGAAGTTCCTACAAGGATTAAATGATGAGATTAGGAATCATTTAGTGACCAAGGAGTTTCAGGTTTATACTAAGGTCTTAGATAGGGCCTTGGTACTTGAGAAGGAGTTAGAGGCACAAAAATTACTTGCAAAAAGGGCCGCTAGCTGGGCAAGTCCTGGTAGGAGATCAAAGGTAGAACCACCTGAGTCATCCAAGAAAGTAAGAATGGTAGATGTGGGGAAGAGCACTACCAAAGCTTTATCGGTGACTAGTTCACAAACATCAACTGCTACATGCACATATTGTAGAAAGAAGCACATGGGGAAAACTTGTTATAAAGCAATGGGAGCGTGCTATAATTGTGGAAAGTTGGGTCACCTGATAAAAGACTATCTGCTACCAAAGGGTCAAAAGTAAAAAAGTCGGTTGTTGTGATTAGGGTATTGCGGTGACAATGCGAGGCCAGAGACACCCCGAAGGCGGATAAAGGTATTTTCTTAATCAAGTAATTTTGATTTTGTTATGTGTTTCGTATTCGCCAAAAAAAATTTGAAATTATTTCCTGATTGTATAGGTATGTGTATGCTTTGTGGATTTTGTGAGATTTAGGAACTGTAGTATAGATGAGTATACAGCTGGAAGAAAGAATGCTTGATTCATTTGGTCGGCATAGCAAATAAGTAATGCTGATGGTTTGGGGTTGATTCTTAAGGAAATGCAAATCTCTAGAGTTGAAATAATACTCAAGGACGTTGGTAAAAGATGCAGTACCCTGTAATTAGGTTATGAAATTCTGAGTAAGAGGCAAGGTTAAATGAGTTAAGAATATACGTTCAGCCTAATTAGAAATAGGATTGCCCTTTTTAAGTCAATAGATGACCGTTCAAGAATCTGGCTATGAAGGTTTTGAGGAGCGTATGTATGACCAAGCTAATCTATTGTAATGAGCAGTTTAAAGGAAGTTGAATTTGGCATTAGTCTCTAAGAAATTGTGTGGAATTAAAAAAGAGTATCGACTAGATACTGTTGATGAAGCCGTAGAACCTTCTAATAGTAGGGCTTGTCAATGAAGTTAAATGATATGCTTATGGGGAAGATTGGGATATTGTTAGTTCATATTAATAGGCAATCACCTACAAGCAACGTGGAAAAATGCATCCGAAGGGCGGAATTGGTCCACCTATAATTAAAATTTTATGATGATATCTCTAAGGACTTAGGAATGATCCCTTGAAAGAAATTTAAGGTCTTATGAAATTAACAGTTAGAGGTTGGGATAGGTGGATATCAATATATTCGAGCAGAGAAGAATACTAAGATCAATAGTTGAAGTCAGATGTCTCCATTTGGAAGTATGAAGAATCACTTGGAAGATAATTTTGATCTGATAATTTTAAGAATTATGAAGATGAACCTTCATGTGTCGCTTGTGGATTGATACTCTTGAGATAAGTAGGAGAGGAATCCCTTATCAAAGTTATTCCAAATGAGGTGTTTGGGTTAAATTAGTTGGTTCATTAGTGTGCCAACAAGATCTTAAAGCTATTAGGTGTAGGGCTATCGAATTGAACAATGAATTAGAAGCCACATCGAACCCATGGTAACCATATGAATTGCAGTTTCTGATCTTGCTACGAGTTGAGGGTTTGTGAAAGTTGTTTTCCCTCAGTATATGGATTTGGAAGTTTTGAGGCTGTTAAGTGTTAGGGTCTCGAGGTCTTAAGCTATGGTCTGAGAATGTGCCGAATCCTTAGAGACTGTTATAGTTAGGACTTCTTATTCCGTCGTGAATTGAGGACCTGTGAGAAATAATTCTGGGGCATGGATATCTTAGAATCAGTCTAAATCAAGATTATCTCATAGGTTGGATGTTCGAAAGGGGAAAAATGACATGAAATCTAATTGTACCCTGAATTTCATGTTGGGATTTTGGCTCAGCTAGGTAAAAGAACCAAAATAATAGTGACGGTAAGATATAATCAAATGAATCAAAGCTAACTGATTGATCAGAGAGCGCAGCGGAAGAGTGATGAACCTGTGCATGTGTAAGGTTGAGGTTAATGTCCAAAGTGAATACTCAATATTGAGGTATTTCGCTAATTTCGAGAACGAAATTCCTTTAAGTGTGGGAGAATTGTGAGATTCAGAAATAAAAAAGGCTTAAAATTGAAATAAAATATTCTACTTAAAACTAGAGTATTTTGATATCAACTTAAAACCGGAGTGTTTTGATAAGGATGAAATCGGGAGTAAAGTGTACGGATAAAATCTGGAGTAATTATCATAGTTTACAATTCGAAGTGTTTCGGCATAAGGGCTGGAGTGGCCTTGTGTCTCTTGAAGCCAAAATGGCTTTACGCCGCTTGACGGCTGGACCACTTCATGGAAGTGCAAGAGGCTGGAGTGAATAATGAAAGTGTTGACCGAATTCAAAGGTGTTGACCGGATTTGAAAATGTTGACCGGATTTAAAGGTATTGACTGGATTTGAAAGTGTTGACCGGATTTTGAAGATGTTGACCGGAATTGAAGATGTTGACCAATTGGCCAATTTTGAAGAGAATATTGACCAACCGAAATTGACTATCGAATTCAGGAATAAATTAAGGACAAGCTAAAGACAAGGACTAATTTTGCCGATTGGTTAGAACCCAACTAGATCCCAACTGAATAGAGTAAGTGAACTACCCCATTGACCGTCTGAGAAGAAGTACTAAGTAGGTGACTTACCCTACTTACTTCCACCTAATCACTGCAAAGAAGTACCAAAATGAATAACTTAACCTACTTACTCCCACCAAATCTCTTAGAAGAAGTACTAGGGTAAGTAGCCTACTCCACTTACTCCACCAAACCCCTCCTCTTTATATATTGGGCTCCGGTTGAAGAGGCAAGTGTGAGTGCGGGTAAGTGAAAGCAGTGAGGAGCGAAGAAGGAAGGAGATCCTCAAGTCAGCCGGAGTGGGCAGTCAGGCAAGTATACTTTGGACGCCATTCTTTTTAAGAATATTGCAAGTGTACTGGATGATCATTCTTTTTAAGTTTGTGTGCCCAGATTTTAAAGTTCATGGTTAGCACTTATATTTCCGTGTTCAAAGTTTCAGCTTTAAAAGAAACTGCGAGTTTTCCCTTCTGATTTAGATTAAATGCATGTCGTTCCAATTACCATCTGATAAACCGTATCCTGGTTTGAATTCATACTTTCTGCCTTCTGTCCTCTGCCTTCTGCTAAACTCATAAGCTAGAGTACATGAAAATGAAAAAGTAGACCGGCTTGTACATCACTTGCATTACCCGAATTTGAGGCCGGCCTTGTGTTTTGAAACTGGCACCTGTATTGACAGTTCGGATCTGGCATTTGCATGAAGTGAATTTGAGACCGACCTTATATTGAAAATTGAAATCGGCATTTATAAAGTAAATTTAAAATCGACTTTTGAGTATGAAATCAAAACCGGCCATTTGAACATGAAATCAAGTTCGGCCCCTTTGCATGATGAAATCAAAACCGGCCATTTGAACATGAAATCAAGTTCGGTCCCTTTGCATGACGAAATCAAAACTGGCCATTTGAACATAAAATCAAGTTCGGCCCCTTTGCATGATATCAAGTTCGGTCCCTTTGCATGATGAATTCAAAACCGGCCATTTGAACATGAAATCAAGTTCGGCCCCTTTGCTTGTTGAAATTGGAAACTAGCCCTTACTTGTTTGAAATCGGAACAAGCCTGCGTGTTGAAATCTGAACCGACCTTTGCATGTTGAAATAGGAAACCGGCCTTGATTTGTAAAATGACGGATATATTTTGAAACCGGCTTTGACTTGTAAAAATGATAGATATGTTTTGAAAACCAGCTTTGATTTTGAAACCGGCCTTGTATCACAAATTTGAAACCGGCCTTGTATCACAAATTTGAAACCGGAATTTGTAATATAATTCTGAAACCGACTTTGTAATGTGGCAAATGAGTTCTATGATTTGAAACCGGCCTGAAGTATATGATTTTTGAACCGGCCTTAAGATATCTGTACACATTCTTTGAATGATTAATAGTGATGTTTCTGATTGATACTGAAAATGGCTTTCAGTAAACGATAAGAAGAAAATGTTTCTGTTTTTGTTATTGTGATTCCAAGACTGATATGCAGTCAGGTTAGGTTCTCCGACATGCCTTAGAATGTTATGGTGGTAATCGAGGATAACTTTGTCCATGAAATTATATGTGGTTCACCCCTCCTCAGGGCGTTATAATAGGAGGGTAGCTTCTGTTCTGTTCTGGCCGGCACCCCCTTGGATAGGGGAAGGATCTCGTGAGGTCAGATCATGTGTTCTGTTTATTGTCGTTGATTGTGGGGAGATGTACACAATCTATCCTCGATTATTCGGCCCCTCCGCTAGTAGGATCTACTAGTAGGGTCCTTTACTGATAAAGATGAGATTTTTGTAAAATATGGAGGTAAGACCGACTTCTGCTTTCTGAAATATGAGTACAATAATTTCTGATTTTTGACGCGTTTCTATTTTACATCTGTATCGTGATTCTACTTCCTTATGACATTTATTTCTTCATGTTCAACGGTATCTGTTTCATTGAGTTCTGTTCAGCATATATATTTTACTGTATACCTGCATGTACCTTACTGGGCCTCGGCTCACTGTTTTACTGTTTTCCCCCCTCCAGAGAAGGCTGTAGAGTTGTGCCTGAAGAGAAAGACTAGAGTTCAATCTAAAGGATTCCTGAAGATTTAAAGTACTTTTGGAGTTATCACGGAGGAAGCAGTCTTGATGGAATGCATATACCAAATTATAATTGGACTATTACACCTATGTATGCATGAATGAGTTTTTAAGTATGAATATGAATGCTTCAGTAGATTTTTAGATCGGTTTCCGCTACATATTTTTATAGACATCTTATTTGGGTCCTAGATGGCATCTATGATCCTGTGTTTGCGTGTTATGATAATTGTATGCATGTATTGTGTTACGGTACAGGCTATTTATTTCTGTCCTGACTAACGGAATCATATGAGGAATATATATATATATATGTATATATCTGTTCCGTCACACCAGTCAAAAGGAACACCGCCACCTTGATTCATTCCAGGCAAAGATACCAAACTGGACATTTCACCCAATCCGTCATTCTATATCATGGAGGCTAAAATTTCCCTTCCGGCATTTCCCAGCAAAATGAGCAAATTGGGTAAAATTCCATCTCAACATTTTATTTCATATATCAGAATAACAGGCAAAAGGCTATCCCAGTAATTTGCTGCAAACCGAACAAAATGAAAACCAGGCAAGATCCGCATACCGGTCAACTGATCCATTTCGGTAATTTCACCAATTCAGCAACCTATGCAAGTCAGAGCATGCATTTCGGCTATACACACCTAACCGGCAAACTGTGTACATATAGCAGCAACTCCATCTTCATCAGACAGAGCAAGACAGCAGTAGCATCATACATTAGCAAACGGTCAGTGCATTCTACTTCCAATATTAAATCAAACTAGCAAACAAGGACCATGCCTTGCAAAGAGAAAAAGTGCCAACCGCTTGTCATGCCCATGTTAGCCAATTTCGTGCACGCGCTGTCCAATACCCGTTTCGACCCTTCTAACCCAATTTTCACATTCTAGGACCTCAATTTTGATTATATTATCTTAATAAATCATGATTATCATAATTTAAAATTTAAATATTCTTTACGGATTAACATTTAAAGATTTACAACACTGACTCCGGATTTGTCCAATTCCAGGTCTCTGGGCTCTTCAATCAAATTTCTCCCACGTTTTTTGATCTCGTTTCACTTATATTAACTTAATTATTCATATTTATTATATTTTAGAAATTGGTACCTTATAATTTTTTCCTACTTATAAAATTTCATCCTCAAAATTTAACAAATCCTTAAAATTATATGAATACACGTACCTCGAAACAAATAAGGATATTTATCCCAAATCTCTTCTTCTCTTTCCCACTTTTCTTCCCCGTGAGAATGGTTCCTTCACAGTACTTTCACAAGTGGAATGGTCTTCAATCGCAAAATCTAGTCCTTCCGATCAAGAATCTGCATAGGCTCTTCTGCATAGGACAAATCTTCATTAATAGTTAAGGGACCACACTCAATAACATGTGTCGGATCATGGGCGCATTTCCACTACATCGATATATGAAAAGCATCACACACATCGACCAAATTCGGTGGTAGCGCTAATTGGTAGGCCATTTCTCTGACTTTCATCAAAATTTCAAAGGGTCAAATGAATCGTGGCTTTAGTTTCCCCTTAACACCAAATTTGGATGTCCCTTTTGACGGTGATACTTTAAGGCAGACAAAATCACCAACCTCAAATAGTAGATCTAATTTCAATCGGTTGGCATAATTTTTTTATCTACTTTGGGTCATCTTTTGTGACAGAACCGGTCATTTTTCTTGAAATGACCTCCGTCAATTCATACTTAAATAAATTAACCTAAAACCCCATAAATTTAATTCATTAAATTCTATAGAAAATCGGGTAGAGTTTCCTCTAAAAATAGATAAAATCCATACAAATAACCTGAATAAATACAACCTACGCAAGACATATACATAGACAATCCTCAAAATTACACCTCCACAACACATTCACAGGATCAACAAATACCATATCATCCATGGCTCCAATACAGTACTCTCTTAACTGCCGTATTAAATCTAAGAGAGATGCCATCTAGGACCAAGACAAATCTAAATATCAAAAATAATGCGGAAATAACTGTAACCATAAATTAACCTACGGAAGCAAAAATAATACAGTAATCAAAGTACAAAAGTATTCTATATCATTATAATGTACAACATTCATTCCAAATACTGACTATATATATTCACAAGCCGCCCTCAAATATTCAAAATCTTCAAAAGCCTTTGAGCTCCACAAGCTTCTTCTAGCCAAATTCTATCTTTGGTCCTTCCTTTCAGGCTTCAACTTATCTGGTAGGGGAAAAACAAAAGCAACAAGGATGAGTTGAAACCCAACAAGGTATCATAAAAATAGAAATATGTAGAATTCGTATAAGTATATATATATATATAATAAAAGAAAATTGACATGACATGATTAAGAAACAAAAGACATGCAGAAACAAGAGAAAGCATGGAATTATTCAGAAACTTGAGTTTAGAGATGAAAATCCTTTTTTATTTCTTATATTTTTCCTTTGGTCATTTCTTTTACTAATCTAAATCAGAACATGTGTCGAAAGTCAAACATCAGTTCAAAACCACACTTATCATTTATTTTGACTTTTACTATCCAAAAGGACCCGAACTAGTAGACCCTATTAACTAATGGAGTGAAAAATTGAAGATAGATTGTGTTCACTCCGCACAATCTAAGGTCAAAGTTTAAAGGTTCTCATTTCCCAACATTCAAAGTTTAAAAGTTTCTATCCTCCCAATTTAACGCCCCGAGGAGAGGCTGACCACGTATCACTCCATGGACAGAGCTATCATTGGTAACCACCGTAACGTTCTAAGGTATGCCAGAGAACCTTACCTGACTACAAAACAGTCATAGGTCCAATTTTCTTCCTGACTTAGAATATTCTTGTTCTTTATTATTAGTCTTAGCTCATCATGTCTCGAAGGCCATTTCAAACTCACACAAATCAAACATTCAGATAATTTCTGAAACTCTCAGAAATTGATAGAATAGCCTTTGAACAAATTCTAAGACAAAAATTATCAAACAAACTTAACTAATGTGTCAAATAACATTCTCATCTCATTTCTCAAAGCTTACAATAATTTCCAACTTCCATTTTCGAATTAGGGTTTAGGGCAAAGCTTTTGGAGGTAGATCGAACACAAAATTCATGCCAAATCATGAAATCAAAGCCACACATCATCATATTAATGTTTAAACATGAAATCTATGCAATAAATTATGAGAAATATGTATCGTTTGGAGCAAATATTAGAAAAGGAGAGTTTAGAGTATAAATATCAAAATGGAGATCTCAAAAAGCAATAATAGAGGAAAATAAAGTTTAGGATACACTTATCTCAACTTAATTTACTAATTTTCTTACTCTGATCGGACCAGATATGACAAAAAAATTCCTCCTCTTTTCCTCTCTTTCTCCTTCGTGCTTCTGCTGGTCGAGCCCTAAAACCCTTTCCCCTTTTCCCCTTTTATAAACAAAACTGAGAGTTGGTGGGACAAAATCGGGCCTGTGCTCGAGCGCCTTTGAGCACGCGGCAAGCACAAGTCAACAGGAAATGGTGCCCTCTGGGTGACTCGAGTGAATAGCGAGCCTAGACCATCTGTTTTCAGTGCATCCTTTTATGCTCGAGTGAGCGGCGTGCACGGGCTTTCCGAAGCAATTTGTTTTTAGCGCCCTCTGTTGGGTTCGAGCCTGCAGCGAGCCCAACCCTACATTAACCTGCATTATGATAATTTTTCCAATTCTCCAAAATTCACTTATCCCAAACTTAATTATATCAATTTAGTTTTAGAATTTACCATGTTTTGAAAACTCGAACCTCACAATTATCCTCTACTTATAGAAATTTCGTCTACGAAATTTAACGAACCTCAAATTTTCTTAATCGGAGGAAACCTTCCTAACGATTCCAAGTTATTTCTTCAATTAAATGATTATCCTAGAAAAACTTAAGTATTCAAATCGCCTTGATCTTTAGTACTTGATTCGTTCTATACATATCTAAATTCACCAAATCCGAATGCAAACCCAATTCATTAGCTACTTCTCCGACTTAGTTTAAAACTTCAACTGTCAAAGATCCTTGCTTCAATTTACGCTAAACCTAAAAAATAATCATTTCTTCTGAGCTTTAAATCTAACCTTAAAATATATGGGTTCACCACAATTCCACTACACAACTCTAATTAATTTTCTAACTACGAACCATCCGATTGTAATCCACCACCAAATCCAATTTAACTTGACACACACAATTCTCCGATCAAGTTTGACTGAGATTTTGGTATAAACCTCAAATTGCAATCAAACCCCAAATAAAAAATACTCTATATCCTCATTAATTAGTTGGTATGATGACAAACCGACATTTCCCTAAAATACATAACCCATGTTGAATACTTAGTAAGCAAATCCCAAAATATCCATATCTTGTAAACAAATCCCACAAATTTTCAAATTATGACCAAATTAGAAATTTCGATCGTAGCAATCATCCGAAAATTTATACAACCTTAGGTGATTACCCAAAACCTCAAACTCAAACACTAAACAATTTTAGGATCTCGTTGGCACACCGATAAGCCAACTGATTCCATCCGAACGCATTATTCATAATCATAATGGATGGGTCATCCTAATTGTCCTGAAACAAAACCATGAGGACTCCTCATTCCATGATTTCATGTCCTTAATGCTTTGGATACAATTCCCTCTCCCAAAATCAAAGTAAGCATCCCATATGGAGCACCAAGGACACATTAAATTCAAAGGCTTCCGATATCAATTATCAATCACACTCTTCACTTTTTTTCAAAAGACGCTAAGATCCATCTTTACTATCCTCAACTTATCACCTGCACTATCGCGTACTCATTTCTTCTTTACAATACAACTCCTTAAACTTTTAGAACTATTGGATAAGAATGATCCCCTATAAGTAACACCTATAAATCCTCAAGCAAGGAGCCCAACGGCTCACTCCAACTATGGGTGAAGCAATTCCGAATCATGGGCTTCTCCGCCCTTGATTCGAGAATAGCCACCTACCACGATATAGGAATAACATAATTCTAACCTTTCTCAAAAGCATTACATTCTAGCATTACATCCTAAGATGACTCACCAGACCCATCAGGGGTCAACCTCAAACAATATGGTCAACAATTTACCCTTAATTTCTTGAAGGCTATCTCGAAAAGTCCCATTTCTATGAATACCAATTGCTTTTAAGCCAAAAATCTCACGACTCTACAATCCTTAAGGAATACTTATCCAATTTAGTCAGACCCAATATGACCATACATCTTTGTGACATTAATTAGTCTTCTCAATAAGCTATTGTTATCGAAGAAGCCTTATGCCCACATCACATTCTTTCTTAGCTGAATTCATATTCCTCTCTCTATTGAGCATATGGTTGACTACCTTTCATAATTCATAAAGTCTACAAAGGCCATCAAATCCAAATGGCATCACCCAATTTTCACAATAATCGGACTAAAACCCAAGGACTTTACCATTCGATCAACCTTGAGCAAAATCACAAGGATTTCTCCTTTCATATTTTCACAACCGCACTGCTCTGAAATTGGAACCTATTCGTGGTGACCCTTCACCTCTCTCATGAATATCTGAATCTTAAAGACTCCCAACATCAAATCATTAAGTTTTTAGTTAACCTAATTTTCAAAATTTTTCAAATAACCTCATCGATTCTATTTGAATTCTCAAGATTAGTGCCGATTTTGGCACAACTTCAACAGCAACTTTATTTGCCGGTCTGAAGATAAGGCAAGCTAATCCTCTCTTTTAACAGTTTCCTCTAATTTCCTTATCCGCATGATAACTTTCAGATATGACTTAATATGTCATCTACACTTGACACATATTTTTATCATATACCTTGTAGTTATAGCGATATTATTTCTGTTAACTCTTTTTGTAACTCATCTGATACTTTAAAACCTACAACCCCAATTGCAAATTAGAATACTCTTTTCAAAATTATCTATTCTAGTGCGGCAATTTGCCAAATAAATTGCCTTTGTATCCCATCAAAGTCTGGTATTTCAAATTAGATCGATTAATCATTCACAGTCCCAAATTGGTTATTGGAACACATAATTCTATCAGACAAGGATTTAACCATCAGGGGTTGACATCATCAAAGTTCTTTCTAGAAATTAGGACACATCTAAAATTATACTTAATCTTTGGGTCACAGACTTGTCATCTAATTTTAACTTCTAGACATCCCAAGTATTTTATGAAGAAAGGGGGTTCTTCTAAAATTCCCTTCAAAACTTTCCAACGTATGGAGTGTGATACTAGGAAACCCACCATTAGTCTTGCCTTACACTCAACTTATGGCAACTAACTAACTTCATCTGGGCAACCGAAAACCTTAAACACTTTCTTTTATTTCCTTAAGCTCAATATCAACATTGACCTTGATTGGATTGAACATTTTCATATAATTCTTCGAAGGATGCTTCCTAAATTGATCATCCTTTATATATTCGTAGGAACTCAAATGAAATTATCCTCCTAGCACCATATTCATTTGCCCAAATATTTAATCAATTATCCACTTTTAATAATCCTCAAAAGGATCCATCTAAATATTCGACTGATAGTCATAATCCTAAATAAACTAGTGGCAATTCAATTATCCCATAACCGCTATCCTCGAAGTGGATTTTAAATTAGATTTCCTACTTTAAAGACTCAAATCAAACTTCATAACGCAGAGCTATGGTCTCATAGACTTTCAAGTTTTGTCGTCTTCCATTCACTTTGAATTCCAAAATAAAAGTAACTCTGTCAAATCACAATTCAGGCTTTAGCATTAATTAGGACACGAAGCTTCTTAGACACAACATCCTGATCCTGCTTGATGGTAGCCCACTTTGCCGGACTAGAATGGTTAAGTCTAACTGATATGTCTTATACCTTCATCTACTTATTCAATTTATGTTATTCTAACCTAAACTTCCATATAATATTCAAATCAAATCTAAGGTATCTCTTTTTCTCTGATACCAACTGTGACAGAATGGGTAATTTTTCCTTAAAATGACCTCCATCAATTTATACTTAAACAAATTAACCTAAAACCCCATAAATTTAATTCATTAAATTCTATAGAAAATCGGATAGAGTTTTCTCTAAAGATGGACAAAACCTATACAAATAACCTAAATAAACATAACATGCACAAGACATATACATAGACAATCCTCAAAATTAAATCCACTACACCTCCACAATAAATTCACAGGATTAACAAATGTCATATCATCCATGACTCCAACACAGTACTCCTAATTACTATGTTGGATCTAAAAGAGATGCCATCTAGGATCAAGACAACTCCAAATAACAAAAATAATACGGAAGCAACTATAACCATAAATCAACCTATGAAAGCAAAAATTATACATTCATCAAAGTACAAAAATATTTTATGTCATCATAATGTACAGTATTCATTCCAAATACTGGCTATATATATTCACGAGTCCTCAAAGATTCAAAATCTTCAAAAGCCTTTGAGCTCCACAAGCTTCTTCTAGCCAAATCTTATCTTTGGTCTTTCCTATCAGACTTCAACTTATCTCGGAGGCAAAAAACAAAAGCAACAAGGATAAGTCGAAACCCAGTAAGGTACCATAAAAATAAAAATATGCAGAATTCGTATAAGTATATATATATATATATAATAGAAGAAAATTGACATGACATGCTTAAGAAATAAAAGACATGCAGAAATTGGAGAAACATGGAATGATTTAGAAATATGATTTCAGATATGAAAATCCTGTTTTATTTCTTATATTTTTCTTTAGATATTTCCTCTACTAATCTAAATCAGAATATGTGCCGAAAGTCAAAGATCAGTAAAATCCTGTTTTATTTCTTATATTTTTCTTTAGATATTTCCTTGACTAATCTAAATCAGAATATGTGCCAAAAGTCAAAGATCAGTTCAAAACCTTGCTTATCCTTTATTTTGACTTTTACTATCTAAAGGAACCCAAACTAGTAGACCCTATTAGCCAAGGGAGTGAATAATCGATGATAGATTGTATTCACTCCACACAATCCAAGGCCAAAGTTCAAAGGTTTTCATTTTTCAATATTCAAAGTTTAAAAGTTTCTATCCTCCCAATTTAACACCCCAAGGAGAGGCGGACCACGTATCACTTCATAGATGAAGCCATCCTCGAGTACCACCGTAACGTTCTAAAGTATACTGAAGAATCCTACCTGTTTGCAAAATAGTCGTAGGTCCAATTTTCTTCCTGACTTAGGGTATTCTTGTTGTTTATTCTTAGTCTTAGCTCATCATGTCTCAAAAGCCACTTCAAACTCATACAAATCAAACGTTTAGATAATTTCTAAAACTCTCAGAAATTGACAGAATAGCCTTTGAACAAATTCTAAGACAAAGATCATCAAACAAACTTAACTAATGTGTCAAATAACATTCTCATCTCATTTGTCAAAGCTTACAATAATTTCCAACTTTCATTTTCGAATTAGGGTTTAGGGCAAAGCTTCCGGACGTAAATCGAACACAAAATTCACGCCAAATTATGAAATCGAAGACATACATCATCATATTAATGCCTAAACATGAAATCTATCCAGTAAATCATGAGAAACATGTATCGTTTGGAGCAAATTTTTGAAAAAGAGAGTTTAGAGTATAAATATAAAAATAGAGATCTCAAAAAGCAATAAGAGAGGAAAATAAAGTTTAGGGTATACTTGCCTCAACCTGATTTACTAATTTTCTTACTCTAATCGGACCGGATATGGCAAAAAAATCCCCCATCCTTCTCTTTTCCTCTCTTTCTCCTTCGTGCTTTTGTAGGTTGAGCCCTAAAACCCTTCCCCCTTTTCCCTTTTTATAAACAAAATTGCGGGTCGGTGGGACAAAACTGCACCCATGCAAGCGCCTATCAAGCATATGGCAAGCGCAAGTCATCAGGAAATGACACCCTCCGAGTGGCTCGAGTGAATAGTGAGCATTGACCAATCTATTTTCAGCGCCTCATTTTGTGCTCAAGTGAACGGCATGCACGAGCTTTTTTGAAGCAATTTGTTTTTTGCGCCCTCTGTTGGGCTCAAGCTGACAACAAGCCTAGCCCTCCATCAACCTACACTATGATAATTTTTTTAATTTTCTAAAATTCACTTATCTCAAACTTAATTACATCAATTTAATTACTAGAATTTACCATATTTTAGAAATTCAAACCTCACATCTTTAGCTTATAATAGATCACCAAAACTTTCTCTAATGTTTCTTGAATAACATTAGGCCCCAAAAGTCGTATGTCTCCTGTCTCTTCTCAATGGATAGGAGATTGACACTTTCTACTATACAAAGTTTTGAATGGAGCCATGCTAATATTTACCTGATAATTGTTATTATAAGCAAACTCCGCTAGAGTTTGGTGATCATTCTAAATCCCTTTCAACTCCATCACTGATGCCCTGAGCATATCCTCTAAAATCTGGATGGTCTGCTCAAATTGGCCATCTGTTTGAGGATGATAGGCGGTGCTAAACTTTAGATTTGTCCATAGTTCTCGATACAAACTCTCCAAAAATTTAGAGACAAAATTCGGATCTCGATCAGACATAATCGACGTCGGCACACCATGAAGTATGACAATGTCGTTAATATACAACTATACCAAACATCATAAGAATACGTCATCTGAATGACTATGAAATGAGCTAATTTCATTAGCTAATCCGCAATGACCCAAATTGCATCAAGATTCCTCGGGGTCATAGGCAAATCTAAAACAAAATCCATCGAAATATCCTCAGAATTTCACGTCAGAATGGGCAGTGGTTGCAACCAACTTAACGGTTTCCTCCTTTCAGCTTTCAGTTGTTGGCAGATAAGGCGTCTACTAATAAAGGGTACAATCTCTGTTCTCATATTTCTCCACTAGAATATCTTCCTTAAGTCCTAGAACATCTTGTTAATTTTTGGGTGGATGGTGTACATCGTTTGATGAGCCTCCTTCATGATCTCTTCCTTCAGTTCCTTATCATTAAGCACACATAAATGACCCAAAAATCTCAAAACTCCATCAGCATAAAATTTAAAATCAATCCGAGAGTCTCGATGAAGATCTCCAACAATATCCATCTAAAATGGATCATTCACTTGCCATTCTTTAATCCTTTGGAGAATCTTTGGTTGTACGTGCAAGAATGACAATATCATCCTGTTACTTTTAACATATCACTGGATATTATAATATTTCAAACAATCTAACATCTCCATTTCCTTGATCTACAACCTCGCCACAAAGCTGGTCCAATGATTAAGAGCATCCGTGACCACATTAGCTTTTCCAAGCTAATAATGGATTTTGCAATCGTAATCCTTTAAGAACTCAATCCATCTTCACTGCCTCATATTCAACTCTTTTTGTGAAAACAAGTACTTGAGGCTTTTATGATCAGAATATACTAAAAATTTCTCTAGCTGATTTACAGGCCTACGGGGTGCATTCTCCCAAATTCCTTTGAGGCTCATCCTAAAACAGTAAAGGAGGTAAAGAGGAAGCCCATTGATGTCACTACTTCCTTTGTCCTAGGTTCTTTTGTGACCTTGTCAAATACCTTTGCGGTCCTCCAAGAAGCAGAAGAAGAGTCATGCCCTTCACTTGGAGCTATCACACTGTCTTTAGCTAATGGAATTGAAGATGGGGCTCAAGCACCTGAACCATTGGATTATAGTCCTGAAAGCATGGATGGCTCTGCTGAAGTTCTTCCAAATGATCTAAACTACCGGTTCACCAAAAACTCTAGGGAGGAGTAGAATCTATTGATAAATCCTCTCATGTTCAGCAAGCAACTCAGGAATGTTTGAACCAACAAATTGTTCTTTACTCCTTAGCTATAGAGAAGAAGGGCAAAATGAAAGATGACCTCCAGATTATCTCGGCAGCTCCATCCTTCTCATCTCCAAATCAGCAATTTGCTGGTGCAGATTGGATACAAAATTTAGCTGGCAAACCCGAGCGAGCTTTAGATCGAGTTAATGATCCTCGGTCTGGTGCGACAATAAGAAAGCTTATAGCTGATACAGGATAGATGGAGAACTTAGATGGTCTTCAGATAGGCAGTATTGAACAACTTGGAGGCAGCAGTGAGGTTAATCAGAGGGCAGATGATATCGCCACCGAAATTGGTACAAGAACTAGAAGAGGCAGAACCGCAAAGTCTGCTGCTTCCTCCAGGCCAGTGAATCCATCCTTAAGAAATCTAAGGGGATAAAAAGTAAAGTTTCCCCTTCTCATCTTCCCAATGGTTAATGTTGTCTATTGCAATATTCACGGGTTGAATGGAAAAGTAAAGGCCCATGAAGTTCGTCAGATAATCTCCTCATCTCGTACTCTTATTATTGGATTGGTTGAGACCAAAGTTCGCTTTAGTAATGCTACTAAAATTGATAGAAGCATCATGCCTCAGTATAATTGGACTATGAATTATTCTAATTCCTCCGTTGGGCGTATTTGGGTAGGTTGGGATCCTAGATTAGTGGATGTGGATGTTCTTTCGAAAGTGGATCAACTTGTTCACTGTAATGTTTACTTCAAATCAGATAAAAAGTATTGTATTATTTCCTTTATTTATAGAGCAAACTTTGATATCGAATTTCGTCCTCTGTGGGATAGTCTCTGAGAAAAAAGTCACCTGGTTCGAGATTTGGCATGGGCTTCTTTTGGGTGATTTTAATGCCATAAGATCACCGTCAGAAGGATTAGGGGGAGTGTGACATGAGAGGAGCTCCTTAGATTTGAACTCGTGTCTTACAAATTGTGACCTAGTTGATGTGAGCCACGATGGTATTTTTTATACATGGAATGATGGGAGAGACGAGGCAGTGCATATTTACCGTAAGCTAGATCGTATTGTTGTTAATGGAAATTGGCTTGTGCAGTTTGGGAGGTGTAAAGCAACCTTCCCACCGGCTAGACTCTTGGATCACTCCCCATATATTTTGCATTCAATGGATATTAACGAGGGGAGGAAAGGTATGTTTCATTTTAATAATTTCCTCACTAAGTATCTGAATTTTATCCAGGTAGTGAGCGAGACATGGCAAGAGGAAGGCCAAGGAGTTCCAATGTTCCAACTCCTAGCAAGATTTTGGAGGTTGCCCGGACGTGTAAGATTTTGGAGGAAATCTAGGTAGCTCATACTAAAGGTCCTAGCTACGTGGGACGGGAAGAGGAGGTAAGGAAATGCAAATCTATTTACTTCCAAGCAATAGCCTGAGAGATAGAACTCCTCCAGCAGAATGCAAAACTAAAGTGGCTTAAGGATGGCAACCAATGTACAAAATTTTTCTTCCATTCCATAAATAGAAACTGTAACCGTAATAGGATTCTCTCACTGGTTAAAGTAGATGGCTCTTCAACGGATGGAAAAGATGAAATAAAGGATTTGATTATCAATCATTTCTCGAGATTACTGGGTACAAGGTGTGCTTCTAGTTCTCTTAACAAAAATAGGCTCTGTCCATTCATTTTGCCTACAATTCCAAGCTCCCTCAGTGAGTCTCTATGTAACACGGTAAGTGATGAAGACATCCAACAGGCTATTTTCTCCATTGACAATAATAAAACGCCAGGTCTTAATGGTTTCTCCTCTATATTCTTCAAAGTATCATGGCATGTTGTGGGTCCTTTAATAATTAAAGCAATCCGGGATTTCTTTATTCGTGAAAAGCTCCTAAAGTAGGTCAATACCACTATCTTTAGCTTAATCTCAAAGGTGGGCTCTCCTTTAAAGGTGAATGACTATAGGCCCATATCATGCTGCAATGTGATCTGCAAAGCCATTTCAAAGATTATTGCGAGTTACCTCAAACCTACCCTTCCATTCCTAGTAGACCATTGCTAAACAGTTTTCATGGTGGGTAGGCAAATCAATAATAATATTCTGTTAGCTCAAGAGCTGCTCCACAAATATCACATAGGAAAAGTTGTTCTGAGATGTGCTATAAAGGTAGATCTTATGAAAGCTTATGATTCTATTCAGTGGGACTTCATTATCGCGGTGCTAGAGATGATGGGATTTCCGCATCAGATGGTGAAGTAGATTCAACAATGCATCATGACTATATCCTTCTCCATCAACATTAATGGTGAATCTGTGGGTTTCTTTAAGGGAGTGATGGACCTGAGACAGGGTGACCCATTATCACCATACTTGTTTGTCCTTGCCATGGAGGCTCTTAATGGAATTATTGATATAAAGGCTAGGCAAAATCAAGACTTCCAATACCAATGGAAATGTAAGCCCACCCGCACTGTGATGTTAATATTTGCAGACGACCTTCTCCTCTTTGCCAAAGTAGAAGCCACCTCTATTAGACTGCTCCAAGGATGCCTTGAAGAATTTAGTGTGCTTTCAGTGCTGACAGCAAACAAAGACAAGAGTGAGATTTTCATTTATTCTAGAGAAGAGTCCCTAATTTAGGAGATAAAAGATATCATGGGATTTAAGTTGGGCAAGTTGCCGGTGAGATATCTAGGAGTTCCGCTTATCATTGCTCCGCTTTTAGTGGCAGATTGCAAACTGTTAATCGATAGCGTCGTGAAGCATGTGTCCACTTGGACAAATAGATGGTTATCCTTTGGGGGCAGATTTCATCTCATTTCCTGTATACTATCATCAATTCACCTCTATTGGGCTTCTATTTTTATCTATCCTAAATCAGTGTTGAAGACTATTGAATGCCACATCTGGCAGTTTCTATGGAACGGCATGATCAACGAAAGGACTACGGCAAAGGTAGCTTGGGAGGAGGTGTGCTGGCCAAAAAACAAAGGAGAATTGGGTATTAGAGATCCCCTAGTTTCAAACAAGGCACTTATTAGTCGCCTACTCTAGATAATTATTATCAAAGACCCTGAGTCTATATGGTCAATATAGATACACATTAACAAAGTTAAAGACTAATGTATATGTACTATCAAAATCCTAAAAAATACGACGTGGGGTTGGAAGAAAATAATGAAGTTGAGACCCAAGCTCTGACCTAGTCTTTGCTACATTATTAGTGACGGTGCTGATACATTTCTATGACTAGATTATTGGCATCCAATGGCCCCCCTTTGTGATAGATTCACGGAGAGAATAAAGATTTTCACTGGACATCCTTGGGATGCAAAAGTCTTCGATATCATTCGTCATGGAGCTTGGAGGTGGCCCAACTCATATGACATGGAGGTGGTTAGCATCATGGAAACTATGCCAAAATATAACGTTGATCCAGCTAGGAATGACATAATAAAATTGAGTGAGTGCCCCAATGGGATTTTATAAGCCAAATCTGCTTACAGATTATTTCGTGGAATCCAAGACAAAAAGGTTTGGGCCTCTCTCGTATGAGGTCCACATCACATTCCTGTTCATACAATCACACTTTGGTTGGCTATTCGAAGAAGATTAAGAACTATGGATCGGATTACTAGTTCCACAAATCAATCCAATATATGTGTTTTATGCAACAATGAAGAGAAAAACCATAGCCATCTTTTCTTTGAATGCCCAGTATCCATCAGAATCTGGAAGAAGTTGAGTCATTGTGCATGTCTTCACTGGTCGTACAGGGATTGACACTCTAATATTGAATGGGCAGCTCGAAAATGGAAAGGATCAAATATCAAAGCCCAATCCTTTCGCATCACCCTAGTAGCCTCGATTTATTTCATCTAGCGAGAACGAAACTATAGGAAGTTCCAAAATTTGCACCCAAGAGACGAGACCCTGCTGGTTAATCAAATCATAGACACAATTTGATGCAACCTGAAATTGAGTATTATTGGAAGAAATAGTAGTCACAGATCCATCGCTGATCGCTGTAATTTGAATTTAAGGATGTAAGAGTCTAATTAAGAATGTGATTCCTTTCTTTGTTATTGTATATAATGTTTTGCTTTGCAATTGATTACAACATCTTTGTTTGGAAGCTCGGGGGATGCCCTAACTATATTGTTCTAACCCCAAGTTTTTTTTTGGTAAGTAAAATTCATTAATGAAAAGGAAAAAAAATACAGAACCAATATTCTATCTCCAAGTATTTTACCGACTTGGATTTAGAACAAAGATGTGGGGGCATACCCCAAGCACTGTGAAACATGTCACGAATCCAAAGTAAAGTAAAAAAAAATGGAGGAAACAAGCATAGTTCCAGCCACCTCAACCACCTTGCCCACCCATCTGAAACTGGCCGACTAGGTGCCAAGACCATCCCAAACATTGCCCGAAGCGCCAAGATCCTCCAAAGTCATATCGAGCAAAGTGACCATACCGGTTATTCCACACATTCCGGCAATTTGCACCAAACCGGGCAAAGTGCATTTCGGCAATGTTGCATAACGGACCAAAACCTCATTCCAGCTTTTGCTGCATACCGGGCAAAATGCACACCGCCACCTAGATCAATACCGAGTAAAGTCACCATACCATCCAATTCACCCATTTTGGCATGCTTCACCATAGAAAGCAAAGTGCATTCTAGCATTGTGCAGCATTCATACCAAAGAGCCATTCCGGCATTTTGCTGCATATTGTAGCATACCAGGCGAAATGCCATCCCAGCAGATTATTTCATCTAGAAATATATCGAGCGAAATGTCATCCCGATATTTTGCAGCATATTAGGCAAAATGCAAACAAGGCAAAATTCCCATATCAGCCAAATGATCCATGCTAGTAATTTGACCAAATCAACAATCCATACCAGTCAAAACATGCATTCCGGCAATACTCACCAGACTGGCAAACTGAGACCATACCATGCATAGATAAGAAGTGCCGATTTGGCACTATGCCCGGCATTGTGAGAGAGGAGGTTTAGGAATAGAGCTGTGAGCAATTTTATGTGAGTTCTAACCCCAAGTTGATAGTAAGACTTGGCGATAGAACAAGGATTTATAATATTTTGACACATCAATATACAATTACACATTACTTACCAAAAAAATACTAAAAATTTCTCACTGCATAGATAATGTTTCTAAATTTTCAACACAAATATTACGGTGGCTAGCAAATCATGGGTCGGGTAAATCTTTTTATGAATCTTTAACTGCCGAGACCCATAAGCAACAACCTTCTTGTTCTACATCAAAACACAACCAAGTCCAATCTTGGAGGCATTACAATATACTTTAAATCCACCAGGAATAGTCAGAGTCGGCACAGAGGTTAATCAATCATTTAACTCCTGAAAAATCTGTTCATACTCTTCTATCCATTCAAATTTGACCACCTTCTTCATCAACTGAGTGGCAAAGCAATATAGGAGAAATTCTCCACAAATCTACAATAATACCTCGCCATTCCCAGGAAACTCCAAACGTTCATCACCATCATCGGTCGACCACAATTAATCACAACTTCAATCTTCCTTGGGACTACCGAGACACCTCCATTAGATATAACGTGGCCCAAAAAATTAAACTTTCTCAAGCCAAAATTCACACTTCCTCAATTTCGCAAACTTATGCTCCCTAAAAGTCTAGAGCATGGTTTTAAAATGCATCTTGCACGTTACACAGCTCTTTGAATAAATTAGAATATCATTAATAAAAACCACCACAAATTTATCCAGATGGCGCTGAAAGACCCAATTCATCAAATCCATAAATGCGGTAGGAGCATTCGTCAATCCAAACGGCACAACAAGAAATCCATAGTGGCCATACCTCGTCCGAAACGTCGATTTTGCCACATCCTCTCTCTTAATTCACAGCTGATGGTATCCTGATTGAATATCAATTTTTGAAAATACACAGGTTCCTTGCAACTAGTCAAAGAGATCATCGATCCACGGTAAAGGATACTTATTCTTGATTATGATTTTATTCAGCTCGCGATAATCCATGCACAATCGCAAAATCCCATCTTTTTATTCACAAACAAGACTGGTGCACCCCACGGCGACACACTGGGTCTAATAAAACCCTTATCCAATAGTTCCTACAATTACACACCTCGGGTACAAAATATCCGTAATGACAGATGATCCCATAGGTGTTGAAACAATTAAAGAATAATTAAGAACCACAGGAGAGCATGCAAGATGACAAGCAAATCAAGGGGAAACAAAAGAATGGGTGGATCCAGAATCAAAAAGTATAGTACCAAAGTACCACAAATAGAAAGAATATTTTTCACCACGCTATCCAATGCCTTCACCTCACTAGTAAACAATATGAATGCCTTGCCCTAGATAGTGGGCTTAGATACAAGAGCTTTCTTCATATGGGGACAATTTTTAATCTCGTGCCCTGATTGATCGCAATTAAAACATACTCCCGTCAACTTATAACAACGTCTACTCTATGCAACTTCCCTGTGGCGGAACGGGTTTTTTTTTTTTCCTCAAAAGCTTCCGTCAAACAGATAACATAATTAACAATCTAACCAAGGCAAGACTTCTGCAGAAATTTCGGCAGAGTCTCCTTTGTAACTGGATGAAAACCCAAAAATACAAACCTGTAATAATCATCAACATCAAGCACACATCTATCCATCATTTATAATTCCTACAACAATCATTCACAGGATCCTATGTGCCATCCATGGCACACATCCATCAAAGCAATTACTATTTTAACAGACAATTAACGAGATGCCGTCTAGGACCTGCACGAGAAATCCAGAGTATAGCGGAAGTACACTACAACCTGCAGAAGCATAGCATATTCTCTTTTACTATCATACATGTCAAGAGCTTTCTATACCAAAATTAACATGTTCCAAGACATCAATAGTCACAATATC
>JAODPA010017989.1:0-13150 GCA_025585075.1 Nepenthes mirabilis
TATGTATGTATATATATCCAAAAAATCTCATTTTTCATATCTTTTTTTTCATAAGTCCCAACGAATCAAGAAGGATCGATCCACCCCTCTGGAAGTGTCAAGGTGAATTTTCAGCTTGTTTCGAACCACATTAATGATATGGGAATATAAAAGGTTGGTGTCTTGGATAGGAGAGTTTTGAAATGTACGATTGTTGCGCTCCTTCCAGAGAAAATAGACCGTGGCCGCAAGGGTCAATCGTTTAGATTGGGCTTATAAGTTTTTCCCTTTCCATTTATGTGCAGCACAAAGGATATTTTGGGACCATTCTGGATAAGGCCATTGGATGCCCGTCCGCCGCCGGATTAGATGCCATAGGGGAGCCAAAAAGGGGCAGGAGAAAAAAAGGTGATTATGGTTTTCATCCCCCGAATTACAAAAAGTACATATAGTTGATACATTGGTATAGCCACAGATACAATCAAGAGTACTAAGTCTACATCTAATGGCTAGCCATAGAGTGAAGGCATAGGCAGGGATGTGGGAGGAACCCCAAACTAGGGAGGCCCATGGCATTTTCGCCTTTGGAGGGTGAAAGAGGTAATAGGCAGAGCAGCTCGAAAAAAGTCCCTCAGTAGAGGCCGTCCAACGAATAGAATCCTTGATCTGAGAATTTGAGAGGTAGGGGGCATGTTTTCCATTAGACGAGAGATTTTCATATCAAACGGGTTTGGCCATGCCCATCTGTCCCCTCAAATAATTTCTTTAACTTTTGCATCCCAAGGCAGTCCTAAAACCATGCGTGTCCGATCTATGCTCATATCCCACAAAGGGCCCAAAGGGTGCCAATTATCAAGCCACAGAAAGGTATCAGTTCCATGCCTGATTAAATATTGCATATGAGAGTGCATGTAAGGACGTAACTTCATAATTTTCCTCCAACACCACGATGCTAATTCCAAAACTTTTAAGATCCAAATACATCGGTCCTTGATCCTATGCACATGAGCCCATTGAGCCCACATTGAGCCAGAGTCCTTTGTAATAATGTGCCAAAGAAATTTGCAGATCAGAGCTTTGTTCTGGGCTTGCAAGTTTTTTAGTCCCAGGCAACCTTCGCTCTATGGGTAGCAAATGTCGGCCTACGCTACCTTTGCGGTTGCCTTCCCATCGAAACGCCATGCCATAGAAATCGTCAGATATAGCTCTCAATAATTTTAAGAACAGACTTTGGTAGAATAAAAATTGAGGCCCAGTACAAGTGGATGGATGATAGAATGGATGAAACGAGCTGAAGACGCCCGCCAAACGAAAGCCACCTATTTTTCTAGGACGAATTACATCGAATGAATTTATCAATGAGAGGCTTGCAATTCGAGATAAAGAGTCTCGAGGTGATCAACGGAATCCCCAAGTATTTTATAGGAAGGTAGCCTTCTTTGAAACCCAAAATGCCAGAGATATCCTTTTGGAGGTCAGTGTCTTAAGAATAGATAAAAGTTTCACTTTTATTTTTGTTTGCAGACAAACCAAATACGAACTTAAACTCCTCGGCCCTGGCGGCGCCGATGCCGGCCATGGCCGGATTATTGGTGGCTCCCAATGTTCCGACATCGGTCCCCGATTGCAAAGGTCACCATGTTCCTTCTCTCCCACTGAAACCGGACGCGAATCACGCCTCCTGGTCTGATATTGTTCAGAACGGTGGTGAAAGCCTAACTTCAGATCCGAAGTTCTTCCCTCCTCAGTGTGCGTTTGGAGCAGGTGATTGCATCTCTCCTCCCCCTGAGGTTCTTGACCAAGGAAGACACATATGGGGTTCCTCCTTATATGGGTATTTCTTCGATGTTCCACCTCACTTTCGGGCGGTCTCCTCCGTCGTTCGTTTGCTCTGGTCTCGGTTCGGCCTGGTCCATTGTGCTTCCGCTAGCGATGGATTTTTCCTTTTCCGCTTCTCTTCCTTGGCAAATATGGAGAAGTGCTTAAAGGCTGGGCCTTGGATGATAGCTGGGAAAGCCCTCTGTCTCAAGCGTCTTCAACCTGGTGTGAAGCTATCCAGGGATTCGCATGAATTGTTCCCTATTTGGGTAAATCTTCGCAAAGTGCCAGTGGAATTCTGGTCGCCTTTAGGTCTGGCCTGGATTGCCAGTTCTATTGGGACGCCACTTCATCTCTGCCCCAAAACTGCAAAAATGGAGATGCTCGAAGTCGCCAAAATTTGTGTTGCTGTAAATGCTGATGCTGCTTTCCCTTCCAGCATTGCCTTGCATTCTTACGAATCCAAAGTTGAGGTGGAGGTTGAATACTCTTGGATGCCATCCAAGTGTAGGCAATGTCTCAGGTTTGGTCATGTGGAGGCTAAATGCTCGACTGTGAAGCGCAATTCTGTTGCCGGTAATCCTCTCAGTAAGATTGCCTTGCCTAAATGTCGCTCCAAGCCTGCGTCCAGTTTGGTTGATTTACCTTCTGAGGTTAAGTGCCCTGCCTTGGTTGAGGAGGTCTCTGCAGCTGCTGTCTCCTCTCCTGTGCAGGTAAATGCTGCTAAGGACATGACCCCTGCCCCTGTGTCGCTGGATGAGGTTTCAAAACCCCAACATGTTTCTTCTTCTCTGCCTATGAATTCTGGTAGCGTTGTGAATGGTATTGTCCTGACTGAGGTTGACGTGAAGAGGAGACCCATTTCTGCTCCCTTTTCTGCTGGTGCGGAGAAGTTCTCTCCCCTCCTGGATTTATCTGGAAGGGCTGTAGGGACTGAGGCTGGTTCTCCTATGTCGTTGTTGGTTGGCTGTGTGGGTGAGTGCAGCTCGCCAGACTCTGAATTGGGTGTTGGCCCCCTTGCTGATGTCCCTGCTGATGCCCCTGGCTCCTCATTTGATGAATCTGTGGATCCGGTTGTAGCTGATACAGGGCCTGGGGATGTAAAGTCTGATGAGGATTCATTCTCGAATTCCTCTGTGCAGCCCCCAGTGCCTGTCCCCGCTGTGATCCCTGAGGTGGTTTATGTAATGAAGCCATCCTGTGTTGATGGTGATCTCCATGTCTCCTCACATGCTCACCGTGCTTCTGGTCCGTCCGCTGAGATTGATCCCGAGTTTACTCCTGATTCAATCTCTCGGATTGTTCGGAAACATTGTTTGATTCAGTCCGATCCAGCTGGATGTATTACTCCTTCTTTGGAGGCCAACCGTCCAGCTTGCTCGGATGTGGATTCCACCGTTACAATGCCTCCCAATGAATCTGGGCATGATCCGGCTTTGCCCATTGTGTACCCAGATTATGGAGCTGAGGACCCTACTGCAGTGACCCGTGCCTTCTCGGCAGCATTCAAGTATCATGTCCGTGGGAATGAGGACGAACTATTTGCTAGGCAGGCTTTCTTTGGGGGGAATCGTATGGCCAGGTTGCGTAACTTTGCACCCAAGAAAGCCCGATCTCGTAAACAATGAATTTCTGCAGCTGTTGGTACGTTCCAGTGCCAACGATTTTGGCAGCTTTGTTTTGGTGTGGAACATTGGGCCTTGGAGGCTGTTTTCACTTAGTTGGTATGAGCCAATGGCTGATGGCTGTGTTTTCTTGTATGCTGATTTGAATTGGCAGCTGTGGGTTCTGAATATTGGGGGTGCTCTGATGTAGTTTATGCACCTGGTCTCCTGGTTCTGTCCCTTCAGTAGGGGCTGTGCTATTGCGGGGGCATGTGATTGGCGGTCCGGCCTGCTGGTTTTGGACTTCTCTGCTGATATTTTGTTTGCAGCTGCATTGTGTTCTGTTGGATGCAATTGCATTAGTATTAGTTTTGAGCTATTCTGCTTGAGGTGATTGGTGCCTTGGAGCTCAGGATTCTTTTGTGTTATTGCTGGTTCAACAGCTGAAGATGTTGCTGCTGGTCTCGGAGCTGGAGCATTCTGCTTTCGGGCCTTGCCGGGCCACTGTGAGAAGCCGGTTTTGGATTCCAGTAGCTGGACGATGGATGATGAACCTGCGTAGTTGGCTATCTAGCAGTCCTGATGCATTTCCGGTTGCATGAGCTGGATTATGCTCGTGGATTGGCATGGTTGTTTGTTGACTGATGATTCAATAATCTAAATTTGGATTGGTGGATTTCTCTGATACTGAGATTTCTTTAGCTGCTGCATTCCCGGGGTTCTGCTGCCCTGTCACTATGATTGAGAGTTCTGCCCCTGAGACACTGCATAGCTGCTGGTTGGTTAGCCAGTGTTGCTGCCAGTGCTGTGGGACGTGGTTGGTGAGCTGCTGGACCAGTTCTGTTGGGTATGTTGTGGGTGCTGCAGTGGCTGCTGAGGTCGTGGCCCCTGTCTCTCCTGTAGATGGCTTCCGCAGCAGCTTCGGATAGGGCTGTGGTGATCTAGCATTCTAGTTACTACTTGCTCCCTCTGATGATGGATTTGCGCTCTGGCGCAAATTTTTTTCATATTGTTATGAGGAAATGTCATAGTTTTCTGTAATATTTTGCCCTCTTAGTGGCCTTTATGTCTTTACTTTTGATGTACTGTCCGCTCGGGGTATGCCCTAGCGTTTTATGATTTATTTTCAGGACAAAATACTTGGAGATAAATCATAGTGTTTTGTAATTTTTCTCCCTATAATCCAAAATTCTTACTTACCAAAAAAAAAGAGAGTACACTTCAGCTCGGGAGAAAAGTAACAAATCGTCCGTAAAGGCAAGCATAACCGTTCGGGTATCCTCACAACGCCAGTGATACTTGAACCTCTCATTCCGTCTGGCCTTCACCTCAATAATTCCATTCAGCACTTTCATGACGAGCACAAATAGGTACGGGGAGATAGGGTCTCCTTGTCAAGACCCTTACCACCTTTGAAGAAACCTACTGATTCCTCGTTAATATTAATTGAAAAGAAAGGAGTAGTAATACATTGGCTGATCCAAACAATGAGTTGAGAAGGAAATCCCATCAAGATCAATATATGGATGATAAAGTCCCAATAGACGGAATCATAGGCTTTAATGATGTCAATTTTTAGTGCACAACGGGGGGAACCATGTCCCAAGTGGTAGTTGTGCAGAAGCTCTTGCGCCAAGAGGATGTTATCACTAATCTGATGCCCTTCAACAAAAGTTGTTTGACAAGTGTCTACCAAGTGAGGAAGGGTCTTTCTAATCCGATTAGCAATGATCTTTGATATAGCTTTGTAAATGACATTGCAGCAGGAGATAGGCCCGTAGTCAGTCACCAATCGTGGGTTCTGAAGCTTTGGGATAAGACTGATGATGAAAGTGTTGATCTGTTTGAGAAACTTTTTGTGATGAAAGAAATCACGAATAGCTTTCGTCACATCGGTACCAACTATATCCCAAGCATCTTTAAAGAACTTTGAAGAGAACCCATCAGGCTCAGGGGCACGAAATTTCCCGTTTGAGAATATGGCCTCCTTGATCTCCTCTTCTCTGACCTGGGACGTGAGGGGGGCAATTAAGGAGTCTGGAATGGTTTTAAGGATGTACGACCGAATCCAGTTAAGATCAGCGATTCCTTGTGTACGACCAGATCCTAATACACTTTGGAAGTAATCAACGATAAGCTTGTGGACATCCTCAATCCCTGAAGTACGGGTGCCATTATCATGAAGTAAGGAGGATATCCTGTTCCTGTTGCCATTTCCATTAATGGACTAGAAAAAAAATTTGGTTCATTGATCACCATCCTTGAACCACTTGACTTTAGCTTTGTACTGAATGAGGTTGATTTATCTCAACGTATATTTTAAATTAGGCCTAAAAAAAGCCAACTAAAACCTACTGAAGGGTCACTCTATGAGTTGGATAATGAACCAATGGCCATCCAAGGAGCTATCCAGTTTGAAGTTACCTTGGCCACATACCATAGGATAGTGTCTTGTACGCTCACTTTCCTGGTTGTCAACCTGCCTTCTGTATATAATGCTATACTTAGTCGATCGTTCCTAGTAGCATTCAGAGCCATAACATCAATTCTGCATCTAAAAATGAAGTTCTCGACAACATATGGCATTGGCAAAGTATTGGGCGACCAAGTGACTGGTGAGACGTGCTATCTTTCCCAAGTCACCCAAGATGCACCAGGTAGGCCGACCCAACACCTAGACCATCAGGATGAAGTGACCTTGTAGCAAGCCAGATCCGACAAAGCCACTGACCTCATCCCCTAGATCCAGACAGTCAGGAAAAATGCATATAGATAGGAAGCTCGCTCGTCGGACCCTTACGCAACTGTTAATCAACTTCTTAAGGAAGAATGCAGATATCTTCGTATGGACTATTGAGATCCCGATCGAAATAATGCTCCACAAATTAGGCCTCAATCCAGGCTGGAAGCCCGCCAGGTAGAAGCGGAGGTACCATTCCATTGAAAAGCTCATTGCCATTTGGAAGGAAGTAAAGAAGTTGCTTGATGCTAGCTTCATAAGGGAGGTTTAGAATCTAGATTGGATCTCCGACATGGTCCTTGAAAAAAAGAGTAACGGGAAGTGGCAAATGTGCGTCGATTTCATCAATATTAACAAGGCATGCCCGAAGCGTATGCTGAACAATTTTTAGATAGGTCTCTTTCTTTGCAGTTCTTGCTGTTCGCTTGTCCTCCTAGCGGACTTTTATTTTGTTTTTTTACGGATTCCTATTGTATTCGTTGCTCGGGGCATGCCCTAGCGATTATGTTTTTACTCTAAGTCATAATTACTTGGAGTAAAAACATAATTTCTGTAATTTTTTCTCTCACTATAATCCAATTTACTCACTTACCAAAAAAAAAAAAGGCATGCCCGAAGAAAAACTTCCCACTGCCAAGGATCGACTTACTGGTAGAATCCACATCCAAGCATGAGTTGCTGAGTTTAATAAATGCCTACTCAGGCTGCAACCAGATTTAGATGAACTTGGAGGATGAATAGCACACCTTATTCATGACTGACCAGGGGACCTACTGCTATAAGGTCATACCCTTCGATCTAAAGAATGCGGGTGCAACCTACTAGAGGCTTGTGAACAAAATGTTTGAGGCCAGATTGGCCGAAATATAGAGGTGTATGTTGACGACATGTTCTTTAAGAGAAAAATCACTAATGACCATATTTGTGATCTCATCGAGGCTTTCAAGGTGCTCTTGTGAGGGAACAGATTTTTTTTCCTCAATTAATTCCGTCATTTCAAAATAGGAGTAGAAGTCCAAGTCTTACTTAGGTTCTGGGAAAAAATGGGGAGTGTTTTCCCTAAAATCGGGCTAAATAGAAATATAAACCTATACAAAACCTGTATAGTAAACCAGTATAAGCACACAACTATCAATTTATATCACAATTTTCTTACAACACGCATTCACAGGACCACAGATGCCATCCTTGGCATTAATCCAACAATCCATCTACTATATTAACAGTTTATGAGTGAGATGCCATTTAGGACCGATACAGAACATCCAAAAAATATAGAGCCAAAGCAGAACTATTAACTTGCAAAAGTATAGTTTCCTATTTCATCATATATATCACATGCATTTCTATATACTGGTCCATATAAATAAATTCCGCATACAAAACCATATATCAAAAACAGGTCTTTACATTCAACTGTTTCTCTAAGATTACTTCAAAATACTTCAGATCTCCAAATCTTCAAAATTAAGCTTAGATCACTCATTCTCGTCTAGCAATAGCTCTATAGTCTCATTTGGAGGGAAAAAAATAGTAAAACAGTGAGTTGAGGCCCAGAAAGGTACATACAAGTATGCAGTAAAATTTTTATACAGAACAGAATACAGTAAAAAGAATACAGATGCATATTGAAGTATAAGTGCTATAAAGTAGTGATTTATAGAAATCATAGTAGAAACATAATGCAGGAGATTACGAAACTGTTGAGAAACAGAAATAATCAAGCATCGAAAATCAGAAATAAGCATAGCCATGCTTCGTTAATAATAAATCGGTAAAACAGACTCCAGAAAGTAGAAATCGGTCTTAATTCTATAACTTATAGAAAATCCCTTTTTTAACAGTAAAGCACCCAACCAGTAGACCCTACTATCGAAAGGGGCGAATAATCAAGAATATATTGTATTCACTCAATACAATCTAAGGCTAGGAGATTCCTTCCCGTGGGATCTAACCCCTCTCATGGGATTCCAGAACAGGGGGTTGCCGGCCAGGAACAGGGGGTTGCCGGCCAGGAACAGTAAACTATCCTCTAGGTTAACGCCCTGAGGAAGGGCAGACCACGTATAACTCTATGGATGGAGTTATCCTCGATTACAACCATAACGTTCTAAGGCATATCGGAGAACCTAACCTGACTGTATATCTGCCACGGGTCCTAAATAAAAGTATAAGAAACATTTTTCCTTCTTATTTTATAACTAAAAACCCTTTTTAGTTTCAAAAGTCAATTAGAGTTTTACAATAATTCTTCAATCAGTTTTTAGAATATACAGTAACAGTCTAAAACCCTTCAAATTCCCTTTAGAATATACAGAAACATTTTGAAACCCTTTAGGTTTATTTTAGAATACACAGTAATGGTCTAAAACCTTTCAATTTTGTTTCAGAAGTCCACAGTGATTTATTAGTATAAGTCAGTGTAAAATTTTGAAAAATAAATTACACCAAGAGCTTCATTTTAGTATAGGTTAACTTTTATATAACAGGCATTTTGGATAAAAACAGTTAAATCCCTTCAATTTCGTGCTTAGGGTTTCACCAAAATTATCTGACGATAAATGCACATTTAACAGGTGCATTTTCATGAAATCGATGCTGGATATTGTGGTATATATATGTAAACATAAAATTTGTCCGATTAATTTATAGAAATAGGCTCTAGTTACAGTAAACATGCAGAACCATATATTTAAAGCATAAATATAATATTTGAGACATTAAAACACTGTAAAAATAAATAATAACGTCTGAAGTACACTTGCCTGAGCTCGATTTACAATTACCGCGGTTCTGATCGGAGCAGAATGGGAGATTTTCCCTCATTTCTTCTCTTCTCTCCCTTCTTCTCTTCTCTCTCCTTCGTCCCTGGTCGTGCCTTAGCTAAAAGAATACCCCAACACCCTCAATTTCCCCCTTTAAAAACGAAGGAAAAAGAACCACGTGCGGGTTCATGTGACCAGCGCTCGAGTGCTGGTCGAGCGCTACACATGTAAAAACGAGCTCGAGTAGCGCTGGACCGGTGCTCGAGCGCACTACTCACAAGGGGGGCCACTCCTGCTGTGCTCGAGTGGCTCCCGGGGCGCTACACGTGCAGATTTGTGCTCGAATGGGTTCTCAAGAAGCACTTGAGCGCCCTGCACTCTTTTTCCTCCTTTTGCCTCAGTCTGCCTTATTACCAAATTCTCCCACATTATTAAGCCTAAACATAAATTTTATTTATATAATAAATCCCTAATTATCACGTTTCAGAAATCGAGATCTGACATTCTCTCCCACTTAAAGGAATTTTATCCTCAAAATTAGATAAAGCTACATACCTCAAGAAAATAAGCGGGGATATTCACTTTGGATTTCCTCCTCGCGCTCCTAGGTGGCCTCTTCTGGTGAATGATTTCTCCAGAGTACTTTCACTAGGGGAATGGTCTTAGTACGCAACCTCTGATCCTTTCGATCTAGAATTTGTATTGGCTCCTCGACATAGGATAAGTCCTTATCGATAGTCAAGGGCTCATATTCAATCTCATGTGTAGGATTGTGGACGTACTTCCAAAGCATCGATACGTGGAATACATTATGCACGCCCATCAGACTTGGTGGTAACGCCAACCTATAAGCTATCTCCTCGATTCTCTCTAGAATCTCAAAAGGTCCAATAAACCGCGGCTTTAGTTTTCCTTTTACTCCAAATTGGAACGTTTCCTTGGACGGTGAAACTTTTAAAAATACAAAATCTCCTACCTCAAAGCTCAATTCTTTCCTCATCTAGTTTGCATAACTTTTCTGTCTGCTTTGAGCAAAGTTTAGATTATCATATATCAGTTTGATTTTCTCTGCAGTTTTTTTCATAATTTCAGGACCTAAAATCCTCTTATCTTCGGTCTCGTCCCAATGAATCTGCGATTTGCATTTCTTCACATACAGAGCCTCAAAAGGTGCCATGCCGATACTAGCCTGATAACTGTTGTTATATACGAATTCAGCCAGTGCCAGATAACTGTCCCAAGTCCCTTTCATTTCCAACACCGATGCCCTCAATATATCCTCAAGAATCTGAATGGTACGCTCCAATTGACCATCAGTCTTGGGGTGATACGCAGTACTAAACTTTAATTCTGTCCCCAACTCCTTATGCAGACTCTCCTAAAACCTCAAGACAAAAATGGGGATCCTTATCAGACACAATAGAGGCAGGAACTTCATCAAGCCTCACAATCTCGTTCACATATAAGTGGGCCAGTCTATTATGTGAATAGGCCGTCCTGATTGTCAAGAAGTGGGCTAATTTTGTCAATCTATTCCTCACAATCTCTCTTCACATTTCTCCACCAAAAAGTTTTCTTCAGATCCTAGTATATTTTATTTGTTCCGGGGTGGATAGTATACCGAGACCTATGAGCCTCTCTCAAAATCTTCTCCTTTAGTTTCTAATCATCCGGTACACATAATCGGTCTTTGAACCTCAATACTCCATTAGTCTGGACATTGAAATCAACTCGAGACTCCTTACTCTGATCACTTCCAATTCCTACAAGAAACGGGTCATTAGTTTGCTTCTCTTTAATTCACTAATAACATCCGGTTGGATCTGAAGATAAGATAGGAGCATTCTATCACCCTTAACATAACGTTGGATATCACATTATTTCAGATAATCTAACATTTCCATCTGCTTGATTTACTATTGAGCCACATATCCCGATTGGTGACTTAATGCATCCACAACCACATTGGCCTTACTAGCTTATACTGTATCTCACAATCATAATCATTTAAGAAATCAAGCCACCTCTATTGTCTCATATTAAGCTTATTCTGAGAAAATAAATACTTTAGACTTTTATGATCAGAATACACAAAAAATTTTTCACCATACAAGTAATGTCTCTAAATTTTCAGTGCAAATACAACAGCAGCAAGCTCCAGATCTTGGGTAGGGTAGTTCTTTTCATGTACTTTCAATTGCCTAGACCCATAAGCCATTACCTTACCATGCTGCATCAATACACATCCTAAACCCACATTAGAGGTAACATAGTACACCTCATAGCCTCTTGAACTTTTCAGAATAACCAATACTGGAGCGGTAGTCAAGCGATCGTTCAATTCCTGAAAACTCTACTCACATTCCTCAGTCCATTCAATTTAAGCCTCCTTCTTCAACAATTGAGTTAGGGGCATAGCAATCTGCAAAAAATTATCTATGAATCGCCTATAATAACCTGCCATGCCCAGAAAGCTTTTTTTTATAAGTAAATTGAAATTAAAATAAACAAAAGTACAAAACGATGTTCTAGCTCCAAGTGTTTTGTCGACTTAGAGGTAGAACAACAAACTAGGGCATTCCCCGAGTACCACCATGAACCGATTCAAGAAACCGAACGAAACAACACAAAAAATATCTAGATGAGCATCATCTAAACCGGCCGCATACAAGTTGGCCCTAATACCCACACACAAGAAATCAGTAGCAATAGATTTATTATTATTTTTGGTAAGTAAGAATTTTGGATTAATGGGAGAAAAAATTTACAGAAACAATGCTTATCTCCAAGAATTTACCAGGGAGATAAAGCATTAAAAGTTAGGGCATTCCCCGAGCCACTGAGTACAACAAAACTAAATTAAAATGTACAAAGATTGTGTTTTTTTTTTCCAAGTGTTTTGCCGACTTGGAAAGATACACAAAGAAAAAATAGGGAAACCCCTAAACACATGACACAAGTCATTAAGGACACTCCGTCCAGATCGCAAAAAGTCGCTCCGGTTGCGCCACTCCGTCCAAGGAGACAAATAGCATTCCAGCAAAAGAAAGCACACCGGAATATTGCACTTCAGCAAAATGTACACCGAAAAAATTCGATTGGAGCAATGTTGACCTGCTATGCAATGTTGACCTGCTGTAAATGAGACATTGCTGCACTTGCCTTGGGCCAGATCTCTGCGGGTTCTGGTGTTGTTGTTTCATCTGTGTGGTTGATTAAAAGTTCTGCGATTGGAGCTACGTGGTCCGGTCTGGATGCTGACCTTGCCTGCTTGCCTGGCAGTGTCTGGCTTCTTCAGCCTGTTTTGTGCAATTGTTGCTTTGCAACAATTTGCCTTTTGCTGTCTCATTTTGAAGGACCTTGGAACTTTGGTTGGCAAATATTGCTGATGCTAGTTGTTCTATTGTTCATTGCTAATCCCGATAGAAAATCTCTTGGCTCTTGGTGGTTGAACTACCATGTCAAATTACTCACAGATGCTGGTATGGTGCAGTGCCTAATCTTGGCTGCCGGTGCTATTTTTGGATGACCTGGATGCTGGATCATATTGGTGACTGGGTTATTCGCTGGCTGATGGCAAAGTTCTTTTGGTGATCGCTGCATTATTGTGGTGTTTGTGCTGCAATCTCTTGATTGCTACTGTCTGGCTGCCTCAGCCAGGTTAGTTGCTGCCTTTGCTATGCAAAACTGCAGTGCCTGTTTTGTATGGGAATGAGCTTGAAGGTGTGATGATGCTGGATGGTATATGCGTGTTGCTTTGGCTATGAATTGGGAATGTAAAGCTTTTCTATGCCACTGCCACCGTATTGCCTCTTGTAATTGCTTATTGTTTTGCTGGTGGAGTCGGCATGTTTTAATCGGGAATTGATGCTGATGGAAATCTCATCAGATGGGATGCTATGTGCTGCACCAGATCGAATTATGGTGTTGTTTGGACTGATTAGCATTTTGAGGACTGTGATTGCCGGTTCTAATTGCTAAAGGTTTTGCTGGCTCTCTGGTGCTGTGGTAGGTTACTGGATTGTTTCTTTGTGGCTGGCTGGCCGATAGTGGGCGACTTCATCAAATTGCCGATCGTCTTTTGGGCCGGTTTAGTTTGCTGCGGCCGATCTCACTTAACACCTATGGCCGATCTCATTTGCCGCCTAAGACCGATCTCGTTGGTAGTTCTGCCATTCTCAGTTGGGGTGAGTGCTTCATTTGCCGATCTCATTTGTTCCCGGTGTGTAAATGTTGATGCTTCT
>JAODPA010018000.1:0-13149 GCA_025585075.1 Nepenthes mirabilis
TTAAAAGATTTAGAATAATCCTTATCAAAAAAATCGAGTTGTCTGATCATATTTGTTCCACCGATCTAAACTTTTATATGGTTTGATAAATATATATCAATATTATAAACGGATAATATCAAAAAAATAAACCGGATGGGTACTGATACCCAAGGCCTAGTTGGAAGACCCGCTTCCGTGAGTTAGGCCCTTATACCACGAAGGCTCAAATGGCTAACCCGGCCCAAGCGGCATAATGACCGTGGAATCCATTAAGGCCTAATGACTCATGGTAACAGTCGAGGACTCTCTAAGTCTGCAAAGTCGGCGTGCCAAAAGTTGGCGGTTGACACTGTCAAAATGTAAGAAGGAATGAAGGTAACCTCTCAAGGAAGATAGCAGTTTTTGCAAAGCATGTGCATCCTAAGAGGAGCAGTTGACTTTCAGAATTGGTAGGCATTACAGGATGGCACAATGGATTTTACAAAGTTGATGACAGGTATTCCCACACATGCAAATTCCTTGCTGGGTAGGTGGAAGCCATCAAGTATATATACACAGACCAAACTCCAAAAGCAAAAAAAAAGGGCAACAGTGTATGCAAGAAGAGAAAAAGAGGAGGACGCCACTTTGCTCTCTGTGGTCACTTTCTATAAATTTGAGTTTCTTGTAACTAAAATCATCATAGTGAAATTATTCTTGGATCAAGAGTCCCGTAATATTTTTTCCTCATTCAAGAGAGGATTTTTCACGTAAAAATATTTCGTGGTACTATTTTCTCTCTCTCACTCTAAACTTCATATTTGCGTCCTTAAAATCACTTCCACTAACCAAAGAAGAACGTCCGCGTACTTTGTGTTGCACGGGTTCAGATTCGTCTAAATGGTGAAAAGATCCAAGGACTTGTTTGGATATTCATCCGTACAATAAACAGGATCCGAGGACGCAACATTGGCGCCATCTGTAAAAAGCGACTAAAAGTCAGGATATCACATTTTTCAAAAAATTAAAACATGGTGAACGCAAGAGCACAAACCAATGCCTCGATCAGAGAAACTGCTTCATATGGCAATGGCCCCACCGCGGGCATCAAGATAGATGACCATCCTGATTTATATGTTCGACTATTGGCAATGAGAATGGATGACATTTTCAAAACCGTCCAAAATCTTTGTTCAAAAATAGATGAGTGGCCAAAGGGGGTGCCATCCAAGGCTTACCAGATCGCCACGTTCTAGAGGAAGAGGAAGGGAAAGGGAAAGGAAAAGGGAAAGGAGAATCCCACCAAGCAAGTTAATCAGCACGAGAGCCCTGGGACCCAAGTTGCTTTGAGTAGTAAAGTTCCATCACGACTTAAAGGTCTCTTGGGTCCTCGGATCCTGGAGAAAAGCCCAGAGAGGCGAAACCATCGATGTTCACATAACAACCAAGAGCAAGCCATTCAGGAGGTGTCCTCTCGTGACAAGATCCCGCCAAGGGCTAGGAGCCTTCTAGAGCCGCAAGCTGCTTAGGACCCTTACGAGTTGAGGAACTACCTCAACGAGAAGAAGATGACGGCTCTGCCCTAAGTGAAGGAGAAGATCGAAAATATCTGGTAACGAGTCTTTGGTGATAACAATGGAGGAGTTGCTGATCTGTGCAGATCTCCATTTACAATGGAGATCAGGACAAGGCAACTCCCCCCTAAAGTTTAAAATGCTGAATCTCAACATTTATGATGGAAGTACTGATCCGATGAGCACCTGAGCCTCTAGGGCTTGGATGAGTTGATGATGAGTAAATGCTTTCCGTTGACACTTAATGGTGATGCAAAGATTTGATTCTACGGACTGCCAGCAAATTTCATTCGATCATTCAGCAAGTTGGCAGACAATGTCCTCTCCTAGTTTACGTCTAGCAGAAGAATGGAAAAGCAACCCTGGCACCTTACTCACGTGAAGTAAGGAACCAGGGAGAGTTTGAGAGGATTTTTATCCCGGTTCATTGTAGAGGCCAGGCAGATTCCCAAGTTGACGGACGGGGTAAACTCTAATATTTTTTTATCTACGTTGGAGGGAGGGGCTTTCTTCAAACACTTCATCGACAAAGGACTCCAAATATTTGCAGAGGTCGAGGCCATGGTGCGAGCATACATAGCGGCCAAAGAAGCCAATGACGCCAAAAAGCCAGATAGAGACGAGAACTTCCACATGAGGACGGTGGAAGGGTTCCCAAGGGCCGAAGTAGCAACATAAGTCTGAGCAGGTCGTTCGGAGGGAGCTCAGGTCCATTAACCTAACTGCCTTGAATGACACACATACTAATATCCTGTTACAGATTCGGCATGAGAAATTTTTTAGTGGTCCAAAGAGCTGAAGAATCCAGATGGTGGTGATCAGTCAAAGTATTGACATTACCATCGCTGTGGAGGTCACAGTACAAAGAATTGTCGGATGCTGCAAAAATAAATCAAGGAGCTAATTAAGAGAGAGCACCTTAATCGCTTCCTACAAAGACCTAGATAGGCTTCCAGAATAGCAGGTGACAGTGAGGCTAACCCACAAAGGAACAGAGTGGCCACGAGAGTTGTAAACATAATATCGACTCGCCCGGCCAGATAAGACACTAGGGAGAACTCTACAACCAAGAAACCAATGGTAGGAACTAGGGATGAAGTCATTAGTTTTAGTAACGAAGAAATGATTCATGTAACTTTTTCGCATTCTAACTCCTTGGTTGTAATTGCACTTATTTCTGACGGAGCTGTTGACTACCAGATGAAATGAGTATTTATTGATAATGAAAACTCACGGAATTTACTTTATCTTGATACGTATTTTAAATTGGAACTTAAGAGGAGTCAGCTGAAAGCAACCGAGGATCTCTCCATGGGTTAGACAATGAACTAGTACCAATTCAGTGGGTCATCTAACTCGAAGTCAGTCTAAGGACTTATCCGAGGACTGCATCCAAGATTCTCACCTTCTTGGTAGTAGATCTTCCATTGTTCTATAATGTTATCATCGGACATCCTTGTTTGACTGCTTTTGGTGCCATCACTTCCATCCCATATATAAAGATAAAATTTTCAACGCCATTTGAAATTGGGGAGGTCCTCGGAGACCAAGCGGTCAGACGGACATGCTATCTATCACAAGTCACGCAGGCACCACTTCCCTAACCTATGGAAGACCTTGATCTACGAGATGAAATAACATTGCAACAAGCTCAATCTGGAGAACCAATAGACTGAATCCCATTGGATTCCAACGATTCTGAAAAATTCATCCAGATAGGAAGCTCTCCGCCCCAATCCTTTCAAGACCAGCTTATTAGTTTCCTTTGAAAAATTTGGACATTTTTGCTTAGGTACCTAGTGACATGTCAGGGATACCAATTGAAGTGATGGTCTATAAATTGGGCCTGGATCCCCATTACAATCCCATTCGATAAAAGCGGAGGAATTACTCCGCTGAAAAACTAGTGGCCATTCGCGAAGAGGTAAAAAAACTTCTGGACGATGAATTCATCCAGGAAGTACAATACCCAGTTTGGCTATCAAATGTGGCTATGGTCAAAAAGAGCAATGAAAAATGAAGGATGTGTGTTGACTTTATAGACATCAACAAGGCATGTCTAAAAGACAGCTTCCCACTACCCATGATTGATCTACTTGTCGACTCAACGTTCGGACATGAACTATTAAATTTCATGGATGCGTGCTCGAGCTACAATCAGATATGAATGAGCCCAGATGATGAAGAATACACGACATTCATGACAGACCAGGGGATATACTATTATAAAGTTATGCCCTTCGAACTGAAGAATACAGGTGCCACCTACCAGTGTCTTGTCAATAAAATATTCAAGACCCAAATTGGAAGGAATGTAGAGGTTTATGTTGACGACATGCTCATCAAGAATGAGGCGATCGACCACCACATCCAATATTTGGAGGAAACCTTCAATGTGTTCAGAGCGTACCAGATGAAACTTAACCCAGCAAAGTGCATATTTGGAGAGGCTTTTGAAAAGTTCTTGGGATACAGTGTTTCACACCGAGGGATTGAAGTAAATTTGGAGAATATCAAGACTATTCTTAATATAAAGTCCCCTCGGACTATGAAGGAGGTCTAAAAGCTAACTGGAAGAATAGCAACTCTCTCTCACTTCTTGGCCAAGTCGGCTGAGAAGTACTTGCCTTTTTTCAAAGATTTGAGAGGGACCAAGACTAACGGCTTCTAGTGGACAAATGACTGCGAGGAGGCATTCTGAGGTCTCAAAGAGTATCTTTCAAGTCTTCCTCTCTTGGCTTCTCTTCAGCTAGGTATGAAATTATACTTGTATCTCACTATGTCTGACACGGCCTTGAGCTCGGTGTTGATATGGCAGCAATACGACAGGTAGCAGCCTGTGTACTATAGCAAAACCCTAGCTAATGCCGAAACCAAGTACCCCGTTGGAGAAGATAGTTTTGGCACTCGTGTATTCTGCTCGGAAGCTAAGACCCTACTTCCAAGCTCACAAGGTGATAGTCTTAACCGATTAGTCCTTAAGAGCGATATTGCAAAAGCCCGAGATGTCAAAACGACTGGTCAAGTGGGCCATTGAGTTGGGAGAGTTTAACATAGAACTTCACACAATGCTAGCCTTAAAAGGTCAAGTCTTGGCTGATTTCATCGTCGAGACAGCAACCTCAACTCTAGACACTCCAGACCTTCGTGACGCAGATAAGCCTCACAGTGCACCAACATGGATTCTACACGTGGACGGCTCTTCAATGAAGGATGGCTGTGAAGTTGGCATTGTGTTGAGAATGCCCGATGGGTCAGAGATAAAATATTTCATGATCCTTGGGTTTCCAGCAACCAACAACGCCGCGGAGTATGAAGCATTGCTTGTAGGACTCCAATTGGCTAAGGAATGTTCGGCAGGAAACTTAGTTGTATACAGTGACTCTGAGTTGGTTGTCAATCAAGTTCGCGGACATTTTAAAGTGAATAGCCCACAACTCTTCAAATACCTTTTAAGGGTCCAAAGTTTAACTTCAGATTTTGAGAAGGCAAAAATGATCCACATCCCCAGAGAAGAGAATGGGAAGGTCGACTTGCTGGCCAAGGCAGCAGTATCAAGAGACCCAAAGCAATACCCTCGAGGAATGCGCGAAGTCCTTGAGAAACCAAGTATAGAAGATCCCGAGCTAGAGGTGATGCAGGTATCGAGTGCTAGCAGTTGGATGACTCCTTATTTAAAGTACCTGTCCGACGGGACATTACCTAGAGATGCAGAAGAAGACCAGAAGGTAAAGAAGACAGTGGGTTGGTATACTATCATGGACGACCAATTGTATTGACGCGGGTTTTCTATTCGTATCTATGGTGCCTCACTCTCGAGGATGTTGATTATGTCCTCCAAGAAGTACATATCAGAATATGTGGATCTCACATTGGGGATAAGAATCTTGCCTTTCAACTAATGAGGTAGGAGTACTATTAGCCAACCATAAAGTATGACACCATAGATTTCGTGTGAAAATGTGAGAACTGCCAAGCCCACGGAAACCTCACCCACCAACCTCACACAAAGCTTCAAGCTTGCAATCGCCTTGGCTTTTTGCTCAATAGGGGCTTGACATATTCGGACCTCTACCAACAGCAGCTGGACAAAGAAAATTTTTGATCGTTGGGATTGACTACTTCACGAAGTAGGTCGAGGCCACAGCATTGGCATGAATAACAGAGTAGAATGCAACAGAGTTCGTCCGATAGAACATCGTGTGCAGGTTCAGAATTCTCGAATGCATCGTGACTGACAATGGGACCCAATTAATTGAAAAATAGTTCACAAAATACTGTACCAACCTAAGGATAACGTTGGTTTATACGTCGGTCGCGTATCCGCAATGCAATGGGCAAGTGGAAGTCATTAACCGCATAATATTACATGGACTGAAGACTAGGTTGGAACATTCTGGGGGCTCTTGGGTGTACGAATTGCCATCAGTCTTGTGGTCGTATAGGAAAATACCGAGGGAGCCAATGAGAGAAACCCCCTTCAGCCTGTGCTACGGGGTTGAGGCAGTTATTCCAGTGGAAGTCGGACTTCCTAGTCTTCTGGTTGAATGCTTCAACCCGAGTGACAATGCTCAGAAACTTTGAAAAAACCTTGATGTGTGTGATAGGCTGACCAATTCTACCAAAAATTTGGCAAAATTCTATTTATAAAATAAATGTCCACCAAATATAAACTTGTACAAATCCCTGTACAGAATCCACAAATACAAACAACATATATATAGGATCCCTAAATGCTACAACAAACACATGGGTGGCACTGACGTCGTAACTCCGATACGATGCCAGCTCAGAAAGGATGCCAACTAGGAAACACAATATAACCACAAGAGGGAACCTACGGAAGCATAATATGCATCATACACAACAAAAACTAAACTATGTGTCCATCATCATCATCAAGACACACATATACATAATCGTAGGTATCAAAATAAATAATACATTATCTATGTCTCATACAAGATAATAAAACTAAGTCCTCAAAAGCTCTCCAATCTGTATCAGTTGCCTATCCTGCGCTTACAGCCTATTCAGATTCGTCGAACATAATAGCTTGCTCATCTGGAAGGAAAGAGAAGTAAATGTGAGTTAATAACTTATCAAATATATCATATTCAAAAGCAGTAGACAATATAAGCGAAGTGAAATGGAAGAAAGACATATAATCATGAAGGAGATGTATAAGCAGAAACATGATCAATTATACTTTGGAGTGAAATTTACTTTTTCTTAAAATATAATTTATACATGATTATTCGTCTTTGTGGATTAGGGTCAGTAAGTCTTACAAACTAAAGATATGGGAGAATAATGAAAGATTATGATGCCCCTTATAATCTAAGGCCGAACAACATACTCAACGTCTAATAATAAAATTTTTCCTAGAAAAGGCCGAACATTACGTGGTATAGCAGTATGCCTATCACTTAGTCATACAGGGCCGATAAAACGCTACCCTAACCTCCTGCGGTCTAGAAGCAGTTCTCGTCCTTACACAGTAATATCCTAAGGATTGCTAATAGTATTACCCGCTATAATATGCTGCCGGAATAATCATCGAGTCTCTATTGTAATGCTAATAGCAGGCTAAGGGATATTACCTTTGTAACACAATTCCATGGTCCTAGTTTCATGGCATCTTATTCATTTGAGGAAAGGTCCACCACGATTCAATTCACAATATCTCCGTTTGGGAGAACAGTTCAGTCACATATTACATTATGGACTTCCCTACGATTACATATACGATTATTATCTTTCCTTCGAATTTAAATCTTTTCACAAGTCAATTTGGATGTACGGACAATATAACACATAAGAAGGATTAGAATTCCTTACCACATTAGACAATTATCACTTTAGGGATCTTCGGGATGCATTTCCTTTACAAACAGTGCACAAATATATATTCTCAGGGCTCACAATTAGACATAAATTTCATAACAATTAGGTGGGATAGAAGCATGCAAAATTCTCATTTATTCTCGAGTGAACAGTAATAGGACCATTTTAGAGTGTCCGGACATCGTGAACATGTTGATACTTGTTAAATCGGACGCTCAACCGAGGTATATGTATAATTAGAATATGGTAATTTATAATTTGGGGTCAATTAAACGTAAAATCGAAGGAAAAAGGGGGAATCCTGAGCTGGGCATGGGTTAGGGTTTGGAGAAGCCAAACCCAGCCAATCAAAAGGGGATTCGGGTATTAAACCATAAAAATTTTAGGTACTAATCATGGGTCACATATTTTTCATAATTTGGGTAGGTATCAGCACGATAATACCCAATAAAAAATGAATAAAAATCAAAAGAGGAGACAAAAAGGGTATGGGAACACTTGCCTCGACTCGATCTACTACTTTAATAACTAGTTCTCGGACGGATTCAGACTCGCGGGCCTCGATCTCCTCCTTCTCTCTCTAGCCCTTCGTTCTCTCTCTCTCTCTATTTTGATAATTGGTCAAAAAATGACGAGTGAGAAACCCTCGTGCATTTAAATACCCCGACTAGCGACTTAGGCGTGAGTCGGATAGTAGTCAAGCAGTGGACTACTGGAAATCGCCCCTAGGCCTGCGCTCGAGTGGTCATCGAGCGCGGTGGTTCTGCTATTTCCGCCTTGGCCTCCCCTCGGGTGCCGCGGTTCTGCTATTTGCCCCCGAGTGGTGCCTTGGGCTCTCATCAAGCAGCGAGTATAATCTCCCCGCATAAGCTTCCGACATCAATTCTTTGCCACATTTTAAGTTTAATTTTGATTATTATTATTTTGATTACCTTCTAATTATTATGTTTTAGATCCGAAACCTCATAACGTGCTCGAGGAAGCACGAGACTTAGCAAGGCTGTAGACAGTGGCATACCAACAGAGAGTTGCAAGGTATTTTAATAAGAACGTGAATGCACAACAATTCGAAGTGAAAAACTTAGTACTGAGGAGTATCAAGGCCACGGTAAAAAATACTGGTTGGAATAAGTATTCCCCAAATTGGAAAGGGTCGTTCTTGGTCTCAACCATCTTTCAAAATGGGGCCTACAAGTTGTGCACCCAAGAAGGCAGACTTGTCCCTCGAATATGGAATGATTTTCACCTCAAAAAATATTACTAATGAATGTATAAGTGGCCAGGTAGGGTCAAATACATCATTTGAAGTGCTTGTACCACGTTTTGTTAATACAATAAAATTTTCCTTACTTCTTTGCTGTATTGCATTCAATTGAGTGCTTGCATATTATTTCATAAATCTACAAGACCTAGGCTACCTCTAAATTAAGTAAAAGGAACCCTTTCACTTGTCAAAGAAACTCGGCAACGTTCGAGCGGCTCATTGAAGTCAGATTAAAAAATCGGCAAAGTTCGAGTGGCCCATTAGAGGTCATACTCAAAAAACTCAGCAAAGTCCTAGCGGCCCATTAGAGGTCATGCTCACAAAACTCGACAAAGTCTGAATGGCTCATTGAAGTCGGATTCAAAACTTGGCAACGATGCCAAGCAGTCTGCAAGAGACTGAACTTAAAAACTTATGGGGTTTAAAAATACCAAGAATGTGAAGGCCTTAGAGATGTCATCTTCAGCTAACGATGGTCAAAAGGTTAGGACGCTTAGCTCATAAAGGATAAAATTTCCTAAGGGCACGAGTCCAATAAAGAACCAGGCATACAAGCAATCAAAAGAAGGAGAAAGATTTCACCAAAGATGAATTCTATTCATATATTGAATGTACAACAAGAATGTACAACAAAAAAAAAAAATAAATACAACACTACTTTGAGGCTCCTGGTTGCTCCGAAGAACCTGGCTGTTGGAAAGATTCAAGCTGGCTAAAAGGTCTTGGTTCAGAAGGGTCAGGAGTCCCACCTCGTCTTGAGAGACCAATCAGATCAGCCTTGCGTTGAGCACTGGCATTCCTTGGATTAAACAGACCAGTAGGAAACTTCAAGAGAAAAATCTTCATTACGCAACGGCACATCTTGATGGCATCCCAGTACTTGCGTTCTAGAGCCGGTTCGATGTCCTCGGTTTTCAGTGAGGTCTTGAACTCCTCCTTCAGCTGGAGATTCCTGCCTCGGAGAGAGACATTCAGTTACTTCTGAGCCCCCTGAGATTCTTCAAGGGAGGCGTGCTGCTGCTCTCTAACCCTCAGCGAATCCTCAAGAAAAGAGATTCTACTCTTGGCTTCAGTAAGTGCAAGCTCAAGACTTTTGGCGTGCTACCCCGAAGCTCTGAAGGTCCCTAACTCAACGCAAGTCTGGGCGACCTTGACAATAATCAGGCCAAGACTATCGGCCAGATCACGAAAATGTAAAAAAAAAAAATAGGTCATTAAGGCACGAATGGAAGTAAACAAATAGCCTAAGGAATGATAGAGAAATACCTTAGAGACGAGAGAGCTCCTAGTTGAACCCTTCTTTCTAGGGGCTTCGGACTCGGCTAGCTTCACAGCAGCTTCTTTCTTGGCCATAGAAGCCTCAACCCTGGCCTCAGACACAGGGGCAACTTCACCAAAATCAAAAACTGAGGGCTCAGCTGCTTCAAAATGATCTACAACCCCAATCTCCGCTTCAACAATGTGTGAAGTCCCTGCGGCATCCTTGACCAGGACCTCCTCACAGGCCTCGGGCAGAATCCCTATCGGACTATAAATTTAGATTGCAAGGCAAGGGAGTTCAACAGTCTCGGTAGTGGGCAATCCCGTGGCCCAGCTTTCCACGACCTCAGCAGTCTTAGCAGTCGTCATCATCGCTGCTTCTTCGGCCTGAGTTGCCTTAGTCTCCCCCTCTGCCTATTGCTCGGCAATGTCCTCAGATGGATTATTAATCCAATCCGAGGCCTCTCCAGTAAAAATGGAAGGGATGTCAGGTATGGACCCATAAAGATGAGGAGGGGCAATAGGTGACTCCACAGACAGGCCCGCAACCTCAGAAAGCTGCTCGGTAGGCTCAACGACAATTGAAGGTCCGACGTCTTTAATGCCTCGGACTGGCCTCTTTTTTCTGACCAATCGTTCAATAGTGGTTGTGTCATCATCGGACGAGGAGGAGTACTCAGCAATCACCGTCGGACGTTTTAAAGTTTCAGTATGATAGCTTTTCTTTGTCTGCTCGGATGGCTACTCAATCCTTAGAGCCTTTCTCTTCTTCTTCAATTTCTTCTTTTCCGGAGGAGCAGCGGGGGCACCAGAGTTCTTGGGTTGAGGCTCCCACTTGGCTTTCTCTAAATACTTAGACCTTAACCATCTATTCCTATTATTCTTATTGAAGGAGCCAAGATTGGACTGCACCAAGTCAATAAAATCCTTCACCAATGCCCTATCATCAGTCGTGGTGTCCTTACATAGATTGGGCTCCACATTACCCCACTCATTGGGGATGGCCTAGTGATGGTGGACACTAAGGAAAAAGAACTTATCCTTCCACCATTTGGTGGAATTAGGATTACTCCCACTAATAGCGATGAATTCAGGGCAAGGGGAAATCATAATCCAGTCCTGCCCGTAAACAAACCTCAAGATAACCTTCAATGCCACAGTATCGAAGATTTTCTTGTGGCAACGAGCGAAAACGTATAGAAAGACCAGATACCTAACGGCGTTTGACTGGAGTTTGGCCATAGGGACTTTTAGGTCCCTCAAAATCTCGATGAATTTCAAGGCCATAGGATATTGAAGACCACCTTTAAGATGAATTTCGTAAACGGTGATGAAGCCATCTAGAGGTAAGCACGCTCTCTTGTGCGCACCAGAAACTACCATGGCCATTGAGCTCAAAATCTTGTATCTCGGTCGAATGGCCTCGAGATCTACAAGAGAAAGTGTGGAAGCAATATCCTTCACTCCATGAGCTATTGAAAAGTATGGAAACACGAAGAGGATGAAGGAGATTGCCAAGAAGAGCGTGGGAATTGCATAGAGCTTTTGCAAGAGCACTTAGAATTTTGAGACGTGCAAATGAAATGACAAAGGAAACGTGAAGAGTAACTTAAACGGTTAAGAAATTCAAAAAGCACGTATCATTAATTGCCTGGTCACGTGTCGACTTCCCGCAGATCGTAGGCAATGATGGCCCTTATCTTCCCAAAGCAGAAATTAATGTGCATTTAATACACTAATTAGCGGTGCTGGCCAGCACCTCGAACCTGGGGAGAGTGTCAATGGATAACGTCTGGTCAAACCATTGGTCTTGGTAATATCCTCGAGCACTTTTTCCTCAGTTGTTGGACTATAATCGCTTGTCAGTTGGGCTCTCACAAAGCCATCCGATTAAAAGTTCACAGATTCTTGAAGAGTTTACACTTGGGAAAGAGAACGTTCAGCCGCGGACAATAAAGGAAGTTCTCGGACGAATATTGATAGGGCTATTGGTCTCAATAATGCCCGAGGACATTATTGGTCTCTGACGCATATGGCAACGACGACCAGTTGACGGTGAGTATCAACGTCTCAGACTTGAAGAAAATTCTTGGACACTTGGACCAAACTAATGACCTCAAAAAATCATCGGACTTGTTGGTCAGCCTATTAGTCTCAAAAATGTCCCTGAAATTTTGTTCTCAACAACGCCTTCAGACATTTGTGAGAAAAAAAGAATATGTGCTAGCATCAGGCTACTACTAAACAGTGAACACAAAACAAAGGAGAGAGCGGATTTTCGATGGAGGATACCCTCACATGACATTCGAGATATTTTCGTGACCAAAGGACACGCCAAAAGGTCGAAGTTCTCAAACCTCTTGGCATAGGGGGTTAGTGATGGGTACTGATTCCTAAGGCTCAGTTGGAAGACCCGCTTCCATGAGTTGGGCTCTTGTGCCACGGAAGCCCAATTGGCCCAGATTGCCGAGTCGACTCAAGCGGCATAATGGCCATGGAATCCATTAAGGCCCAAAGACTCATGGTAACGGTCGAGGACTTTACTAAGCCTGCAAAGTTGGCATGTCAGAAGTTGGTGGCTGACCCTATCAGAATGCAAGAAGGAATAAATGTAACCTCTCAGGGAAGATAGTAGTTTTTACAAAGTACGTGCACCCTAAGAAGAGCAGTTGACTTTCAGAATTGGAAAGTTTCGCAGGACGACACAATGGATTTTACAGAGTTGGTGGCAGGCATTCCCATGCACGCAAGCTCCTTGCTGGGTAGGTGGAAGTCGTCAAGTATATATACACAGACCAAACTCTAAAAAAGGGCAATAGTACACGAAAGAAGAGAAATAAGAGCAGGACGCCACTTTGCTCTCTGTAAACTTGAGCTTCTTGTAGCCAAAATCATCATAGCGAAATCATTCATGGATTAAGCGTCCTGTAATTTTTTTCCCTCATTTAAGAGAGGGTTTTTTATATAAAAATACTGCTACTACTATTTTCTCTTTCACTCTGAGCTTCACATCTGCATCCTTAAAATCAATTCCTCTAACCGAAGAGGAACGTCCGAGTAATTTGTGTTGTATGGGTTTAGATTCGTTGGTGAAAAGATCTGAGGACTCGATTGGATCTCCGTCCGCACAACAAATAGGATCCGATGACACAACAAAACCCAATAAAATTTTTAGGTGAGGCAAAATTACAGATGAAAATGATGAGTTTGGATAGACCAAACTCAATTTATAAGTTTTATTGT
>JAODPA010018011.1:0-13149 GCA_025585075.1 Nepenthes mirabilis
TGTGAAAGTGGTCAACCACGTGATTGAGAGGCCGAGCATCTAAATTTGTTAAATGATATAGCGAGACTTGAAGGTCTTACAAGGTCTTGTCCGGGCAAAAACTGGGGGATGGGATGTTGAAGGAGGTTACCTTAAGGATTGGCTAGGTTGATCTTGAACCGAGGACAAGGATTAGGAATGCTTGAATTGCATGACAAGTGAGATGGATTAGGTAGAATCAATGGCTCAAAGTTGGGCTAACTTGAATTCTATCCTTGATGTTTGTGAATCTGAGGATGCCGATTTATGATCGACATAATAACGATGAAGTGTTTACATTTTGGGTAGCTCAAATTTTGTAGAAATTATGATATGAATCCAGAGGATTGAGATGGTGTCCGCGGTGATCTAATGTTTGGAAGGAAAGTAGGTGATGTTGCCCCATATAAGTTAGAAGGTGAAGTCAACCTTGGATGGTTGACATGAAAAGAGTCATGGGCCTTGATGATAAAAAGATACCGTGGAATATGTTGTGGATGCTCTATGGATAAATATTTTATTTCGATGGGATTTTCGGGTGCTTGTCTCAATTGTGGACAGTTCGATTGCATGATTAAGGGTTGTCCTTATCCATGGGTCGAACAGTGAAGAGGTCCAGTGTCTTAAATTGGGATTCTGTGGTGATAGTACAGGGTGTAGAGTGTCGTCTGTTGCGGTGGAAGGTAAGATTCTTGGGTTTGATATTGTAGCCTGTATATTGTTTTGGGATCCTGGATCTATTTGTTCATTTGTGATTCCTAAGTCTATTTATTTATCTGAGGATTTAGGCTTGATACTAGCAGTATCAAGGTTTATGATATTTCTTTGGGTTTGTAAATATGATTGGTTGTATTGAATTGATTTGTTTTGAAGTATCAGGAAATTAGTATTGCTGTACTTGTGAGTCGTCTAATGAGGTTATGTGTTTAATCTATGTCGCGAGATGAGATCACAACTGAGAGTCGTCTTGTGGTCATTGAGAGTCGTCTTGGTTGTGTAAGCAGTTGAGGATGTTCCTTTGAAGAGAAGATATACCTGATTTGTCTCTAACCAGTAATTCAAGGTTTTGCCGGAGACGATACCGATATCTTTTTAAGGATTCCTTTTAGAGTCAAGAAAGCGTTGGTGAACTGCCACTTTGGGATGCTTTAAAAACATCTTTAGTGTATAAGATGAACTGTTGATGTTACTTGTGGATTTCTAAAATTAAGGTGTTCATGAGATTAATGGTTTGATACGTGGCACTATGCATCAATAGGTAAATCGTTTGATCTTTTGTAAGGGTTTGACATTTTCTAAGATCGATTTATATCCTTAGTATTGTTGATTGTAGGCGATTGAGAATTGGGCTTGTGGCAGCAATCGAGTTAAGATTTGGCCTTTGCAAGTTCTGGTGATGCCGTTCGAGTTTGAAAAATCTTTGGCATACTTGTGAACTTTATGGGTTGGATCTTTCAACCATATTTAGATCAATTTTGTGATGGTCTCATTGGTGAGTTCACAGAATTATGGGAAGTATATGAACTCTGTTTGAGGACAATGTCTTAGCTTATGAAGGACGGTTAGCCATCTACTCTATTGGGAGAGAATGTGAGTTTGATTAGGAAAAATATTATGTTGGGCATGTAATTTCTTCAAGAACATGAATGTAGTTCTAGAGGGCTTTGAGCAATAGCACATTTGGAAAGGGTTGATTGATGTCGCAAATCGCGCGTTTATCTTTGGTCTAGGTGAATTCGGGACGTTAAGTGTTTCTCGAGGTTTTGCAATGTTCGCGGAGCATTGATTTAGAAGCGATCGGCATCCGTCAAAAGTAAGATATATGAAAATAACCTTCTAGGTTTGAATGGTAAATTGTCGATCACGTCATTTGGGTTGATCCCTGGTGGATTAAGTGTATTGTAGTAGGGTGTGGTGCCTTGAGGAAAAATTTAGAATTATGCTTTTCCTACATCAGTTATACGTGGTTGTCCTTTTGATTAAATGGGGGAGAAACCCATAATCGAAATTACTCCAATGTAGTTTGAAGATAGCAATTGGGGCCCTTTTGTATATGGATGTAGTTACTATCTAGCTTAACCTAAAGGTTCGAGTAGCCATGCCATATAGAGGATATGATCCTGCATTAGTGAAAATGGGTAACCCATTTAAGAATTGTGAAAAAGGGTAACCTTAGTGTCTCTTAAGGAAAGCGGACATTAGGACCGATATTATGATGTTAGGAGTCTTTAGACTTAATATATTTTCAGTATTTCATAGGTGCGGTGAATCGTGAGCCGCAAGTAGCCCCAATACTTGGGTTAAGGGGACATCGTGCTCCTGATTCGGAAGACAGTATCATATTCGAAGTATTGAAGTTATAAAATTATGAGGTGAGAAACCCCTGTGATTTTGGTTTGGGGTTATTAGAACGGTAAGGATTTTTGGAGTTTGAATAATTAGGGATTAACTTTTGAGGATGTTCCCTTTATCTCAAAATTGGATTATGCGTGTGGATCAAATATGTTGGCTCGTTGGTAAGCCGACGACATAATAAGTTGCCGAGTAATTTGGTTTCAAGACCTAGGTGGTGATTTGAGGCTGAGCTGAATTTTTAGGTGATCGTCTTAATGGTATTTTCTAAGTTAATCGTAATTTGAGAATGATGGTTTTTGCCCTAGACATATCAATACCTTTGGAGTTTTCTTAATTTTATAATTGCTGTGTGGCCTAGATGTTTGATATGAATCATAGGACGAGAATTGCAATCGATTTTAATGTACAAGTAAATTGTCAATCAGTGTAGCGCAACGGTAGCGTATGACTCATGACTCAGAGATTTTAGAGTAAGATCGTGGATCTAAGTAAACAGTCATTTTTGAGGCTTAGGATGAATTGAAGTAGGAATTCATAAGTTGCTTGATGTTTTGAATAAAGTTGTGAAAATAGCTGGTAATTTTAGTTGCTTACAATTTTGGTAGATTATCATGAAGTTTCCCTTGCGTCGTGGGTTGAGGAAGTAAGTTTATGATCAAATTGAACCTTTCTGAGAAATTAGGAGTTTCATGATTTGTTCCTACCAAGATTTCAATAGGAAACTTTAGATATTGAAAATTAGGGTGATTCTTGGAGCAAAGTTCTCTAGGAAAGCTCTTTCTTCAAGGATATGAAGTAGGAATCTGAAAGGATTTTTTCCATTTGTAAAATTTAAGATACATCAATTTTTGAGGACGAAATTTCTGTAAGTAGGGGAGAATTGTAACGTACCGGTTATCAAATAATGTAATTATGGATAATTGGATTAATATAATCAATATTAAACTTAATACATGAGGAAAAAATTTAGCTTCGTAACCGTGGGATGAATTGGTGGCATAGGCCCGTCGGGTGCCCGGGGCAGGCGCCAATTCCAGTGCCAGGCTCACCTGAAGGGCGCCGGCTACAGGCTCGAACACCGGCCTATTTTAAAGTCATGTTGGATTTCTGTTCCTCACCATTTTTGAAGGGAAAGTGAGAGAGAAGAGAGAGGGAGGGAGGGAGAAGAGAGAGAAGGTGGGATCCTAGGCTCCTGAGTTCGATTTCGAGCTCGAGCTAGTTTAAGAAGTGCATCCATACCTTTCTCTTTCATTTTTTTGCACTTTTATTTTTTTTATCGGCTATCATTATTTTGATACTCAATTAAATTTATATTTTGTATTACCTATGATATATACATACTTATATGTTAATTTCATATCTGATTTTTTAGTTTTCGTTCGATTTTTTCATCCAAAACCCTAACCCCCCTACCGGGCCTTTTTACCCACAAATTTTTCATGCTTTTGCTTAAATCGGGTCTAAATTATCATTACACATAACTTATATGTGCTAATTTATCGATTGGGTATTCGATTTGGTAGTTTTATGTGAAAATTTGTTCGTCGAAATCCTAACTCTTGTTTGGACCATGTTTGACCAATTATTTCAAATCTAATGCATGATTTGGCTTTAATTATGATTTATCCATATCTTAAATATGTGTATTTATCAGTTTGGTGTTTAATTTCTAAGTTTTGATCTGTTTGGCGTGTCCTAGAGCACTAATAGGTGCGTTGGCACTGTTCACCCAAAATTAATGGGGGCTTTTGCATGCTCCCATCTAGTTAATTGTAAATTATATTATATATATTTGTATGTGTTCAATCATATATTCCAAAAATATTAATGTGAACAATCATGAAGGAATTATCATCTAAAAACTCTAAAGTTACATTCGGCAAATGTGGTAAGGATTTCCAAATTATTTTAAAGCATTCTATTGAATTATGTACATGTCACGTGATGACATAAACCGCAAGAAATGATAATCCGTATCTGTGTATAAAAATTAAGCATGATATGTCAGAATACGGAGGGAATGCCACAATTTGTTATGTAGTTGATTCATTTTTCCGATATGAGAATTATGTGAAAGAAGTTTGGTAGATTTTTCTTCAAAGATTAAAAATTCATGAAACCTGGACCACAGATTTATATATAGAGGGTAGTATCTCTTGGCATACCATTGATATTATAGTGAAAACTCAAGGATTACCATGGCCGCATATTGGCGTGGGTGATATCCTTAGCACGCCTTAGGATATTATTGTGAAAGTATGAGGACTGCCTCTAGGCCACAGGAGACATAGTGGCATATGTGATACCCCGTATATTGTGTGAAAGGTATACCGCTCACCACAGAATATTGAACGGTGTTGGTTGCACCTTAGAATGTGTAGAAGCATATATATTCCTTTTCTCGTTTTCCTGCATCGTTAGCTTGTACGGCCTATTAACCTTGGTCCGTAAATTTAAAAGATATTTATGCATAATATGAAACCCCAAAAAAGAAAGATAAAATATGAAAAGTTGCTTATCTTCTGGGAATATATTTGCTACGTTTCATATTATACATCCTATATCATGCTCATATCTCTTTTTCTACCCCATTTATTTATATTGTGCTTTATCTTTATCTATATTATACTTGTTAAGCTTTTTAGCTCACCCTTACTGCTTTTATTGTCTCTAAATTAGTACAAGTTTATACCCAACTGGGTAGAGTAGAGGATTAGAAGTCGGGTAGGCTTGAAGATATCAGATGATAGTTTGAATACTTAGTTTTGTGGTTTTTATACCTTATGGAGAATTTTGTATTATTTTGATGGTCATGTATATTGGCAATGATGATATTGTATATGTAATCTAACTTCTATTGTATTTGATAGATATAGTTGCTTCCGCAGATTTTTTATGGTTGAACCACGTACCTAGCGGCATATTATTTAAACCGATGTCATTCCTGGAGTTATGACGTCGGTGCCATATATGAATTGTGGTTTTGGATCTTGTGTTTGTAAGATATGTGGATTATGTATGTAATCACAAGATATTTTACAGGTTTTGTATTTATTAGGCGACCATTTTTTTGCCGAAATGCTGTCGAATTTTCAGTAAAAAATCCAGTCTGTCACAGCGCTGTTGCTATTCGTCAAGAAGAAGAATGGATCGTTGCGGCTTTGTATCGATTATCGGGCGCTCAACATGATCACCATTAAGAATAAGTACCTCTACTAAGGATTAATGACCTATTTGATCAGCTGCAATGAGAGAATTATTTTCAAAGATCGATCTTTATTCTAAGTATCATCTGTTGAGGATCAAGAAAGAGGATATAACAAAGACAGGTTTTCGGACGAGGTACGGGAATTATAAATTTCTAGTTATGCATTTTGGGTTGTTGAATGCTTTGGCCGCTTTTATGGACTCTTGGATAAATTTATGGTTGTGTACATCGACAACATATTGGTCTATTTGAGGAATTATGATGAGCATGCCATGCATTTGAGGGTTCCGCTTTAAACGCTTTGGGAGGAGAAATTGTATGTCAAATTAAAAAAGTGTGAGTTTTACCTATAGAAAGTTGTCTTTTTGGGTCATATTCTATCGAATGGGGGCATATCTGTGGATCCAAAGAGGATTAAAGCTATTGTTAATTGGAGCCGACCGTCATCGGTGACCAAGGTCTGGAGTTCCCTTGGGATTGTGGGTTATTATTTGAGGTTCGTGGAGAATTTTTCTAGGATTTCTATGCTATTGACCCGCTTAAAGAGGAAGGACGCTAAGTTTGTCTAGACGGATGATTGTGAGCAAAGCTTCCTGGAGCTGAAGGACTGATTGACATCCGCCCCGATCCTGATGATTCCGGCAGGTTTTGGTAGGTTTGAAGCATGACAGGTTCGGGCTGTGTCTTGATGCAGCATGAGAAAGTGATAGCTTATGGAATAAAGCAATTGAAGATCTATGAGAAGAACTACCTGATCAACGATTTAGGGCTTGCAGCGGTAATCTTTACTTTGAAAATCTGGAGACATTATCTGTATAGTGAGAAATTTTTGGTATATTCAGACCACAAGAGTCTCAAGTATCTCTTTTCCCCTGAAGAGTTGAACGTGAGGCAAAGGAGATGGATAGATTATTTAAAGGACTTCGATTGTGAAATCTAGTATCAACCAAGAAAGGGTAATATAGTAGCGGACGCTTTGAGCCGTCATGTGTGTTTTATAACTCATTTGGGGGTTAAGGAGATGAAGATGTTAGAATGCATGAAGCATTGTGATATTTGGAGATATGCTCAAGGAAATTGGATGATTTTGTCACTCTTTAGTGTCCAAGTGGAGATCTTGAAACGGATCAAGGAAGAGCAGATGAACAACCCATTTTTTGCCGAAGTTGCTAGAAATTTGAACCAAGACTTCATGATTGATTTTAGTGTTCGAGCCGACAGAGTCTTGATATTTCAAGGCCGGATTTGCGTGCCGGATGTCAGTGATTTGAAGGAAGAGATTATGAAGGAATCTCACCGGTCCAGGTACATGATCTACCCATGGATTAATAAGATGTATCAGGATCTAAAAAAGATATTTTGATGGAGGAATATGAGGAGGAAAATTGTAGCCTTTGTGGGAAGATATTTGGTCTGTCAGCAGTTAAAGGCTGAGCGTAGGAAGCCATTTGGTCTTCTGCATCCTTTGCCTATCCCTAATTGGAAGTGGGAAGATATATTCATAGATTTCGTGTTGGGATTGCTAAGAACTCCTAGGAATCATGATGAGATTTGGGTGATTGTCAATCGACTCACAAAATTGGCGCACTTTATGGCCATTAGATGACTTATTTGAGAGATCGGTTGGCCCAGATGTATATTAATGAAGTGGTGAGATTGCGTGGGATCCTGGCCACTATCATGTCAGATCAAAACCCGAGGTTCATCTTAAAATTTTGGGAAAATTTGTATCGTTAGTTGGGAACGAATTTGAAATTTAGTACAACTTATCACTCGCAGATGGATGGATAATCTGAACGAACCATTCAAATTCTGGAGGACCTGTTAAGGGTCGTGGTGATGGAGCTGAAAGGCAATTGGGATGGCCATTTAGCCTTGGCAGAGTTCGCGTATAATCAAAGCGATCAGGCGAGTATTAGAATGGCCCCCTTCGAAGCATTGGATGGAAGGAAGTACTGTTTTTTGATTCCTTAGGAAGAGACTGGTGATAGACGGCTTATGGGGCCAAAGAGTGTTATGGAGACGTCTGAGAAGATCAGATTGATCCATGAGAAGTCGAAGGTGGCTCAAAGCCGGCAAAAGAGTTATGCCGATCGGAGAAGGTTAGAGCTGAAATTTAAAGTTGGAGACTTTGTATTCTTGAAGGTATCGCCGTCGAAGGGCATATCCAGATTTGGGCTCAAAGGAAAGTTGAAGCCGATATTTATTAGCATGTTCGAGATTTTAGAGAAAGTGGGGGAGGTGGCCTATCGTTTGGCCTTGCCATCGACTCTGAAAGAGGCACACGATGTTTTCCACATGTCCATACTTCGAAAGTATGTTTATAATCCCACTCATGTCATCGACTACGTGCCCTTATTGATTAGCGAAGATTGGTTGTACATTGAGGAGTCCGTGCAGATTCTGGACCGTAGAGACTAAGTGCTTCAAACGAAAATGATTCCTTTAGTCAAGATCTTATGAAGGAATCACGCTTTAGAGAAGGCTACTTGGGAGAATAAGGATGAGATACGGGAGAAATATCCCCTCTTGTTTTTAGGTATGTAATGACTTTTAAAATTCGTTAATTTCCAGGACGAAATTTTCTAAGTGGGGAACAATTGTGAGGTTCTGGATACACGAAATATAGTAATTAAAGGATAGTCAAGTTAATATAATTTAGATTTGGGCCTAATTCACGTGGGAATTTAGTTTTGGGACCGTTAGACAATTTGACGAAAAGAGCCCGTCGAGCGCTCGAACTAGTGGGCCAGTGACCACTGGGCACTCGATCTCCCGGGGCGGGCGCTAGGGGCGAGCTTGCCGCATACTAGGAAATAAAAGGCCCGTGAGAGCCCTTTTCAGTCATTTTGGCTGCCATGCGAACAAAAGAGAGAGAGAACGCACGGAGAAGAGAGAGGAACGAAAATTCGAGGTTCCAGGGTCTGATTCTGAGCTCGAGCTAATTAAGAAAGTGATAGATCAGGTCGAGGTAAGTACACCCATACTCTCCTTTTTTATTTTCTTGTACTTTGTTTCGTTTTCTTCTGGTATCATCATTCTGATATCCGATTAAATTTATATCTTTATATTACCCATGACCTAAAAAAACATACATCAATTTCATATCCGATTTGTGAGATTTGAATTATTTTTCGCACCTGGAAGCCCTAACCCGAGCCCGGACAGATTTCACTGTTTGTTTCAGATTTTATGCATGATTTGGCGCAAAATAATTGAAACCAATGACTTGAGCATGAAATTCCATTGATTTGGTGACAAAATTATCGCATTTTGTGCAGTTTATGCATACCAGAACCCTAACCTACGCCCCACACCTTCCGACTGATTTTCCACGAAACTTATGCATTAAATAGATTTAGAAAATTAAACCCCGACTTATGAACGTGATTGTTTGCATTTAATTTCATAATTTATGCTTTATGCATGAAATTATAAACACGTGAGGATTTAAACTCATGAAGAATATAGAAAAATGTATTTGAACAAGTTTAATGAAAATAGAACCAAGAAGGGATATTCTGCGATAAAGCGATGAATTGATTGAACCATTTTTTGGAACAACGAACTGATTGAACTGACGAACTGTTCTCCGAAATGAAGAATTTTATACTTAAGAGTAGGATTCCCAAAAGAACTAAGGAACTAAAGAATTAGATCGAGGGTCATTTAGTAGATAGTATAATTTGGCAGGCCATAGTTATTACAGTAGGAACTCAAGGTCATTCTGGCCGTATTTTATAACGGGTGATATCTCTTGTTATGCCTTATTATTCTGTAGTGGAAGGCCGTTGTTTGTTTTGGTGCTGCTTAAGGCTGATCGGCCCCGTCTATAGGGTATATATGTAGACGGCCTGCATCTGGGTCTTAAATTGAAGAAGATGGCTTTTCATTGTATAAAGATTAAATACAATCTGAGTTATGACCGATCGCTCATTTGGTCAGTAAAACCTACTGGCTGCGGTTCCTCAACCAAATAAGATTTCAGCATGTTTTAATAATTGAGAAAAAAAGGAAAGAAATTGAAGAAATTTGAAAAAATGTCACAAAAGCATGCTTTTATATTTATGATACATGATCACTCATGTGCTTCTATTTCCTCCCTATGTATGTTATTATGTTGTGAATATAAATTGCATGTTCTTGTTATATTGTGCTTTGTTGAGTTCTATCTCACTCCTTATTGTTTTGTTACCCCCTCAAATGATCAACACGAATTTCTACCCGATGAGAAAGAATAGAGGAGCAGCACCTAGCTTAGAGCTTGGGTGATGATGCATTTTTGTATTTTAAGGGATCTGTATATTGTATTTTTAGTTTAGTTGCTGATTCTTTGGGGACAGAAAGATTGTATATCTTTATATTTTGTTCTCTTGATTGTTTTTTTAGCAGTAGTAATATGGTTTGTTGGAATGTGGAATTTTGGATTTTTAATTTGCTTCTGCAAGTTTGTGCAAGGTATTATGAGGCTTAGAGGCATCTCTCTACTCTAGCCTGGCACCCAAAGTTTTAATGTTGATGCTGTATATGTTTTGTGGCATGTATTTGAGGATCTTATGTTTATGATTGCGTGGATTTATGTATGTTATAGGATGATTGCAAGTTTTGTACTAGGTCGACGTCTGTATAACAGTTAGGACTCTACCAGATTGTTGATTGGTAATACAGTATGTCATGCTGCATCAGGATGTAGCCTAATCCCAAGTGGGATGTATCGCGACAGACCGAGAAATCTCCAGACACTTCAAGAATGGTCAAGATTGGAGCGGTTGTCAATCGAGCCTTTAGTTCTTGGAAACTCCACTCGCAATCCTCGGTCCATAAAAACTTAGTCTCCTTCCTTATGAGTTGGGTCGAGGGTATAGCAATTCTGAAAAAGTTCTCCATAAATTACCGATAATAATCTGGCATGCCCAGAAAGTTTCAGATTTTGATCATAGTAGTGGGTCGACTCCAGCTAGAAACAACTTCGACCTTCTTTGGATCAACTAAAATGCCTCCACCAGAGATCACATGGACCAAGAATACCACTTGTTCAAGCCAGAATTCATATTTCTTCAGCTTGGCAAAAAGCTTCTTCTCCCTTAGAGTTTGCAGCACAATCCTCAAAATGCACCTTGTGCTCCTCATAATTCTTAAAATAAATAAGGATATCGTCAATAAATACCACAACAAACTTGTCCAAATATGACTAGAAAATCTAGTTCATGAGGTCTATAAAGGCTGCGGGAGTGTTGGTTGAAACCGAATGGCATTACTAGGAATTCATAGAGGCCATATCTGGACCAAAAAAAGTTTTGAAACATCCTCTTATTTAATCAGCAATTGATGATATTCGGACCAAAGATTGATTTTGGAAAGTACTCGGGTGCCTTGCAATTGACCAAATAAATCATCGATATGCAGCAGTGGATATTTGTTCTTGATTGTGATTTTGGTCAGCTCACAGAAATCAATGCATCAACGCAAGGTCCCGTCCTTTTTGATAAATAGAATTGGTGCGGCATAGGGAGACACACTGGGTCTAATAAAGCCCTTCTCCAATGACTGCAACAGTTGCTGCTTGAGTTCTTTTAGTTTAGTAGGCGCTATTTTATATGATGCCTTAGAAATGAGACCAGATCTAGGTATAAGTTCAATCTCAAATTCAATCTCTCAGTGTGGTGGTAAGCCAGGCAACTCCTCCGAAAAAACGTCAACAAAGTTGTGCACCCCCTGAATATTACTCGCCTGCATGCCACGACTCCTAATAGAGTAGGCATAAGCAAGATAAGCTTGATACCCATTTCGGATGAGATGTCGAGCATGAAGGGCCAAAATTAGAATAGAGATTTTTAGACGCCTTTCCCCTTGAATAGAGAATGCCTCATTCCCTGAGATAGAAAAATGGACTTATTTATAAGAGCAGTTTATGCTAGCATGATTACTGGACAACCAGTCCATGCCCAAAATGACATCGAAATCCTCCATCTTAAGTAGAATGAAATCTACAGGCAGAGAAGCTCATCCACACCCGAATCATAAACCTCGAGTACAAGATATGGGTCTCCATAGAAGAGCCAGCAGAGGTCGATATCAGAAGGGAATAATTAAGATCTTCGGGGATCACCTAAGATGGAATGAAAATTGAGATGACACAAAGGAGTGTGTGGATCCCGAATCAAATAAAACATGCGCTGGGATGTCACAAATAGGGATAGTACCTTCAACCACATATGGAGCGGCCTCCTCCTCCTAAATAGATACGAAAAAAGCCTTGCCTGGTACCATTGGCTTCTTCGATTCAGGCTTTGGGATAGGACAGTTTTTCATCAAGTGGCTCTTTTGTCCACAGTTGATGCAAGCTCCCGTTGTTTGTAGCATGGCTTCCCATGATGCCATTTCCTGCTTTGAGGGCAAGCAGGCTTTGGTGATTGCTACTGTGGCACAGATGGAACAACCGCTTTGCTCTTGCCGTTGTTGGTTGGCTTTGCTTTCTTTGCTAGTCCTTCTGCATTGGAGCTCGACTCCCTGCCCTGGCTTCCTCTGTGTGCTCTTTCCTTGAAGTAGTCTCTTTCTCAAACTCCCTTTTGTAAATAAGGGCACATCCAAGTACCTTTCCATTGGTCTGTAGTTTCAGTATTGATAATTGTTTTCGAATAAAACTTTCTTGCCTTTCTTGCACCATCCTCCACCAGATATGGAGCGTAGCAGGATAACTTAGTGAAATTAGGATCAGCTCCCCCACAATCTAATTTCCTTACCTCAGGCACATGAATTCCTCCTCTTTCTCCTCACGGAGGTTGGTGGCAAAGTATTTCTCCATGAAGGCATTCTCAAACATATCCCAGGTGATCTCGGCCTCTGACATGACAAAAACTCATTTTTCATCTCCCATCAGTAGTCTGTCTCTCCTTTAAGCCGGTAGGATGTGAACAAGATCTTGTCCTCATTGGGACATCGGATCACAGAAAATACTTTTTGGAGTTTATGTATCTAGACGTCCGCATTGATTGGGTCCAGCTCTCCTGTAAACTCGAGCACCCGCTAAATGTTGTATTTGTCATAAGTGAATGGCCCTTGATTTGCTGGTGCGGGAGTTGGGGCTACAGCAAGTGCTGTATTTCGTTGTACCATGGACTCCATAACCTCCGTCATACATCTCATTAAGAGTGAAATACTCTGCCTCCCGGTCTATCTAATTAGGCTAAGTGTATCTTCTCTAGTTAGCCATTATATGATTCATATTATTCAAGTATAAATAAACAGGTTAGAGCCTAAAATCTAAGCCAGAAATATTATATCAAAGATTTTTAAAATATTAATCCTAAACTTTTGCATCAAAATTGATTAACCTAAGGGATCTCCTAAAAAATATTCTTTGATACCATAAGGGGGGGTGGAGAACTTGATCATAGTTTATCACAGTTTATCAAACAATAAAAATATTCTCAAAATATTTATCACAGTTTATCCATAGAACGGGAAAGTTATTGTTTATGGGTTTAGATAGTTGAAAATTCACAAGAAGAATTGCCCAACCCATGATTTGAAATTAGCCGCCGTGGTATTTGCGTTTAAAGATTTGG
>JAODPA010018022.1:0-13149 GCA_025585075.1 Nepenthes mirabilis
TGATTTTTACTAACTATTCAGATTGGAAGGCTCAGGATATACTTGCAGGTAGAGGAAATTGATAGAAAAGTTATTTTAGAAAATAGAATTAAGAATCTAAAATTTAGATGTTATATCTTGTTCAAAAATAGTAAAATTAGAATTTTATGTTGCTATAGTTTATAATGTTGTAATAATTAAATTGTGGTCATGTTTAACAATAGTTAATTTGATTTCGGTATCACCTAATAGTATGTCTAAGTTATGATATTGTTGACTCTAATCTTAGTGATGACGTTTCCCCTTACATATATCTCAAAGTCATGTGTGGTTGATAATCAAAATTGGATTCGGGTGTGGCATTTCTGATCTCGTTATTCTACTTATTATTATTTTACTTGGTTGATGGCCAGTACTTGACTTTCGATTCAAATTCACATCCAATATTATTTAGAGTTTTATTTGGTCGGTACAATAAAATATTACAAAAGTTACGTTAAAATCAAGAACTATAACCCATTTTCCGGTTAACTAAGTGAATAAAATAAGAAATTCGGATCAAGGATGTGACATTCCATGTTCCAATTTGTCGAAGAATGAGCACTAATCTGGCTCTTATTATTCCTTAGGGGCATTCTACGAAGTAATGTCCCGTGGGACTTGGCTTGACTAACCATGTGCCTTAGTATTAGCTATTGTGGCCTTCTTGTTGATCTTTGTGGGTAGGTTTCGCAGGAAAAAGTTCCTAAACTTATCCCCCTAAACGACACAATGATGTGTATCGGAAATCTACATTTAGATCCAAGAGATTTCGAAGCAGGTTTTAGATTTTTAAATACAAATCCTACATATTACAAACCCAATTAAGAATTCATAGTTTAGGGACTGACTTCTCGGTTTCCCTTCCGACATCTAAGTGTTTGAATATCAAACTATAAAGTTTGAGAGTGAATAAAGGAGAGTAGAAGTATTTAAAGGACTAAGTCCGAAAGAATTTTAAAATGAGGTGTTTTGAAAGACAAACTCCTAACCTATTTCGTATAGGTTTAAGAGTTGCAAAATTTATGTATTTACAAAAGTGAAAAACAACAAATGCAAAATATCTCAAAGATGCCTTAATGTGAGGACCGTTTAATGTCGTTTCTATGTTTAGGGTCTTTGTATTTATGAGGATGTAGAGCCCATTATTCAGGGTGATTGGTGTCTATCCTCCTTAGGAGTCCCCGTTTGTTCCCTTAAGAGGTTACTGGTTATACTCCAAAAAAGAAGTTATTAGCCTTCCTCATGAGAAAAAGTTACTGGCTACTTTGGTTGATTATCTAGGAATACTGTTAAAATGGACAGTTGTCATTATAGTCCTTGGTGAACTTCTTTAAATCGTGAGATCATAGGCATCGTGGCATCATGCTCATTGATGAGCCAGTATTAAGGAATCTAGAAATTAGCTACATATAGAAGGTTGGCTATTTAGATTAATACTTTGCCACTCATTAGTTTGTCCTTTCTGATTTACATTTATCGATCTGCTCCTAGTATAGCCATACTTAACTCTTTTAATTCTCGACAATTTGGTCAATCGACTTTTTTGCAACTGGTCCTATCATTAGGGACTTCGACTCTGGTCCAATTGATGGTTGCCCGATCACTAAACTACAAAGTTGACAACTTTATCTTTTAGCAATTCCAATCCATCATCTTGATCTCAACCCAAGCTGATGCGTTCAAGTTAGTTTGAATTTTCGCTAGACCTATTATATGTGGAGTAGTAAATAAAAGTTTTTGACACCTACTTTTATTTTTAGATATATAATAGATTTGTTTATTTTAGGTTTTCGAAATGAAACAAAACTCAAGTTTAAATTATTTACCGAAATAAAAAGGTATCACTGTTAAAAAAAGATGACATAAAGATCAAATACAAAATACAAATAGCATGGAATGTGACCGGAGGGAAAATATTTTCAAATAGTACATCAAGCATGTACGGAATCAATTGCTCATGGACAGAAAGCATATAAGCAATTAAGACCAAAGGAATCGACAATCGAGCAATCAAAATAGATACAATCACATCCACAGGCACACCACATATTTGACAACATTTTACCAGGAAACCAGTCATGTTATGCTGAAAGCCATCATAGATTGTTGTTATTAAAAATGATGGAAAACTTATTTATTACTTTTGCTGTGACGGTCATAACCCAAGAGAGCAAGACCTTAAAAAAAAAAAAAAAGAACACTTCAAATGTGTTTTAATTAAATCAAAACATTGAAAATAGGGGGCCCATGAAAGAGAAAATAAAAAGAGTAGAATCATAACCATTAGTTTCCATTTGCTTGCAGTCAATTCAGAACCCTTTGGAGTTAGGGCTGCTACCTTTCCTTTTCTAAATGGGTAGCCAAGAGAGGGAAAGTAGTTAAGAGCATTTTTCTACAAATAATAATAATTCCCCTATAATTGGGCAATTTATTGATACTGAATTAGAACAAAACAGAAGAAAGTCATTAAGTTATTAGTTGTCTAAGACTGATTTGATTCCAAGGGATTGTGGGTTACAACTTGCTTACCCATTTCAAAAACACATTATTCATCCCATTTAACATAGCTGATTTGCAATTTATTTAAAAATTTACAATAATTCAACCACATAATTCCCAATTTGAGAACTAGGGGATAGTTTTGCATCTAGCCTGCCCTCACAAATACTGATTCAATGTCGTGAACGTCAAAGCTTGAGTTAGAACTCATGGAACCACATCAAATATCCATACCATAGCTGTTCAGCTATTACTAGAGGAAAACAGCAAGGCTTATTAAAACCACTTGAGAAAAACACTAAATTGTAATAATCATAAAACAAATATGAACAATGCACTAAACCAATATTCCACCACTCAAATACCTATTTAGAAAACCAAAAGTTACACAAAAGAGAGAAAATTTATACCTGAATTTTTCAGCTACAAACCGAGTAACTAGGATGGATAATTGTTGAGGAAGATTGTTGACATCGCATGCCACAAGTGGCGCACGACTCCTTAGGTGCTTGCAGTAAAAGCCAATGTTGCTGAGGCCTCTCTTTTATAGCCCCTTGATTTTTCAGGTAGTAGCTGGGAAAGTTATTGAATTTTTGGGTGGGTTGGGGAGGATATAGATGCTGTTGGGTTTGACGAAGAGAAGATTTTTCGTTGTGGTAGTACCTACAATGCCAACCTAATTCAGATTCCCACCATCGGCCATTAAAGTTTTCATGTCAAGATGTACACACTCATGTAGTGTGTCTACAGCATTCGAAAGTAGAAAAATGTGTGAGAAATATAAGAATGTATAACTAAAACCCAAATAAAGTAGCAATGGTCTACATTAACAAATAACAAGCCTTCAATTTCTATGCATCTTTCTTCCTCTGGCAAGGTCTCTCCAACAAATGCTAAATGAAACTTGAAATAAGAAGGTTGTCACCTTAACTATGATGGAATATTTACAATAGAAAAAACACTTTAAGGCTCGGGAAAGCCAAAAAACTACAATGCCAAAATGATTTTTCAAAAGGATTATTGTTGCTTCAGATTTAACAACAAGAGGGTTCCAGTGAGTAATTTTCCGTCAAATATGCATACAAAAAAGGTTAATTTCAAAAAATCTTATACCAATACATCGTCCTCAAAAAAGAAGCGAAGATTGCTATACCTGGAAGCTACATTTTGGCAAAATTACAAAAGATATTTTAGCATTCTTATTAGACCTTATCATGCTCTGCAAATGAAATTTCTATACAATGCATTGACAATGATTTGTAATTACAGCAACTAATTTTGTGTTTGTATTTTTTACAATCATATATCTGATTTGTAATCACCTTTAATTTAGTGATTGAAAATCTTTTAGACCTATCACCCACCCCCAAAAAAAAATCCAACTTATATAAGTAACGAATACCATAAATTATAAACGGGGTGAGATGATCAACATAAGACTTGATGATAAAGTGACCTTTCTATTCAATGATCAAGCCATTTTCTTGAGTATTTTCATCATAATTTCTTACCTCAACCTTGGTTGAACACCTTGCTTTGACACAATGGACCATTGCTTAGTTCTAAATTCAAGTTTGTCGAGCTAGAACTGCCACGAAATATTAGGAAAATACTTTAGTATTATTCAATTTCCATGCATAACACTGGAGCATAATCCAAAAAAAGTAGATGGGCTTAGAGAGCATTCAGGCATAAAAACCCATGAAAGAAAAGGGCAGACGCCAAGGGCACCGTCATTTGCCTATCAAATAGAGTTTTAAGGCACTAGCATCCTAGTGATGCTCCATTGGAACTTTAAAAAAGGAAAAAAAAGGAGCAGCCGGGAGTCAAATCTGTCGAACCCACCACTTGCTGGTTTAGAGTTTGCATCAGGAGTTAATCTATTCAGTGTGCTAATATGACAAACTAATGAAACATTGCATGAGAAAACTAAAAATGTATGGTTCCAACCAAAATCCAAATAAAGCATCAATTGTTTCTATATATAAACCTGCTATTTTAAAAGCATAATATATTCACAGTGACTTGACAATTTTTTTTTTAACAAGTACCTGAATCAAACTTGAGACATAGAAAAGGTTGAAAATATTAAATCTTGACATAAAAAGGTATTGGTCTCCAACCGAACATTTACTAGATGAAAATTTTCAATGCTATAACTAGTTTCTACACCTGTCACATTGTGGGCAACATTTTTCTTAACTACAAAAGATTGGAGCAAGAATTGATGCCTCATTTTCAAAGGAGGAATATGCACGACAATAAGACCAAACAACCACATTGAAAGAGGGAAAATACAAAGCGAGAGAGCATTTGATTAGTCTAGGAATACGATGATAGTAGTGAACACCATAAAATACTTGGTGACCCAAATGATCAAGATTAATACTTAATGGTAAACAAAAAGGGAAATACCATATTATAATAAGTCTAGGCGTTATATTTAGGTATTCTCACTCTTTCTTAAGAATAATATTTATGATGAACTAAAAAGGGAATACTTTTTAATTATAAGTCTAAGCGTTATACTTGAGCAATCTTACCCTCATTTCTTTTCTTAACTAGGCTAAACTCTTTATTGTGACTTAACAAAGCCATCATGTAATTTCAAATTCAGGTTCTTTGAGCCATGTGAAAGAAAATTTAAGATTTTCACATAATAAAGGCAACTATATCCTAAAATTAAAAAGATTATATTAAAAAATACGTAGTATTGAAAAATATTTTAAAAAGAGGGCAAAAACAAAGATTCCTACCATTTACCTGTAAAATGGAAATGTGAGGCATTAACATCTCTTTGATACTTCATTGGAGTTTCCTCAAGCTATTTGTTGATGTTGGCTCTATTTGTTGATGTTGGCTCTCTCGTTAGGTCTGAAATGTTACTTCAAGTCAGCATCAAGCCATCTTAGAAACCAATCAAAGCACTTGGTGAAAACAAAAACAAACCTTTTATCTTCCTATTGAGTCTTGGAGTTTGCAAAGAAGAAATTGGGGGTCCTGCTAGTAAAACCTAATATTAATTTGTGAAGCAAATTTTAAGATCTGATGCTGAGATTTACATCACGAAATTAGAAACTTGATAACAGTTAAAGCTAAATATCACCAAAATTATAAATAGTAACCACAAAAACGATGGTCTACTACCCACTTCTTCCTTCGAGCTTGCTGTTCTTTATGGCTTGATTTCCTTGGATGAAATAAAAAGCGCTAATGAGATTACATACCAATCAAGTTTAGCAAAATTCAAACCCTAATATACAGGAGCAAACGAACAAAGAAGATAAACACAATACAGTGGGTGATTGGTAAAAATATTTCTTTTTACCTTTTTAAACTAGATAGTTGTATGATTGTACAACTAGTGCTAAGGATTGTAAAGAAGAATAGCAGCCCCTTTGATTAAGTAAATGCACGTTATCTCCCTTCTCCAGAAGATCAGGTTATGTTTTATTTCTTTTTTAAACAAAAGATGCATGTAATGTAATAAATCTTGCAGTCAAACAGCTATCTTAACATGAAATATTGCAAGAGTGTGCAACAAGTGTTTAACCTACATCACTCTCGGCAATCCAAAGTTGTGGAAGACCGTATTAGCTAATTTCACTTCCACGTCAAGAGTTTCACTGACATCACACAAGAATAGTTATTATATGGAAAAACTCTCTCTCCCATTGGAGTTCTAACCCAAGTAAAGCAGCAAGGAGCTTGAACAAACATTTTATTTTTTTTGCATACTACATCCTTGGTAACCTGCTGAAATACTTCCAAGGTTCTGATTGGTTTCTTCATTGATCATTTTAGGGTTCATTGTTTTCTTAATTTTAGTAGTTTAAGCAAGGATTGAGGGCTAGTATTCAACGGAGAATATACAACACAATGAGACTGAACAACATGCACAAAATGGGGGGAGAAACAGCCAAAGAGCATCAATTGATAATTGAATAATCATCTCAAGATTATCAATTGAATACCAACTTTGATGCTTACTTATAAAGTGTCACGTAGACTTTTGCGTTAAACATTTCTATTGGTCTTCATTTCCAATATGAAAGCTACAACAGATCCAAACAGCAAAAATTTACATTATCTAGGTGACTATCAATAAAAATTCTCACATACAATTGCTACCCTAATGATTTATGCATGGGACAAAAGTTTTCTAGTATTATGATCAGAGTGATCACTTGGTTATTCAAGCAGATTTTCTAAAATAAAGCCAAAATTTGATGCACCATATATGAGAAAAGACGTAACAAAATAGATAATTATAATACATGATAATGAGGTAAGAGCATCTGGATGAGCATTAAGTGTCCTATGTTGCTCTTCTTCCACTTGTGTATGCATATTTTTATCTAAAGTTACGAAACAGTCTATTAACCATATTCCTTATTTGATTTAAAACAAAAACAATTGTTTAGAGAATTTAAAGTAGCCAATGCACTGTTGGCGCAAAAAAGGAAGAGGACGGTGACTACCCGGACGCAGACCGTTCGGACACCAACGGACACAAGCACTCGGACAAAGAGGCAAGAAAAGAGAGATAAAACAAAGTGAAAGAACACAGCAAGATTTTACGTGGAAAACCCTTCTAAATGAGAGAAAAACCACGGGACTTCTGCCCATCCAAAAATTCACTTAGAATAATGGTTGGTTATAAAGAACTGTTGGCTACACAAGCCCAAACAGTTGAAAAAAAATAAGAAGACAATCTTTTCTGTGTGTATATCTCTCACTACAGCTCTTAAGCACTCTCTAAAAATGCCTCTCTATCTATGCGTCATGCACACATATATATATATATATACAGAGGTCAATGGAGGCGCCAACCACCCTAGCTGTAGGGTAGTTGGAACACGCTTCCTAACCCTACAACAGCATGCGCACGCCCGGCGTATACAATGACAGACCTGCCAACCACCCTATGACGTCTTCTCAATTTCCCAACAGAGTAGGTCAACTGATAAACTACAATTGTAAACTACTATGTGGCAGGCCTTTCATAGACGGTCAACGTCTACATCTCAGGGTCCTCATCAATACTTTAAGTCCTTGCCTCTAGGCATCTCGGACTCCATAGAAGGTTTTCGGACATGTCTAAAGTATTCGCGTCCATTTCCCCAGACAGGTCCGCGGATATATACCGCATAGAGAATGACCTCAACAAACTTTCCCTCACGACCAAATGGGAATAGAATCAATTAGGCCGGCAATGTCACAACAAGCTTCCAACTTTCCCTTTGGTAACACTTTGGTCATCATGTCCGACCCATTCTCATCCGACCGGACCTTTTCTATAGATAGCTGCCCTTCATCAACAACATCTCTACTCAATGATATCAAACATCAATGTGCTTCGATCTTGAATGGAATGAGGAGTTTTTGTACAAGTGTATAGCACTTTGGCTATCACAAAATACCATATACTGTTCTTGCCTTAAACCCAACTCTTGTATGAACCTCTTCATCGATAACATCTCCATACAGGCCTCAGTTACGGCAATGAACTCGACCTCAATAGTAGAGAAGGCTACACACTTTTGCAATTTGGACACCCAGGAGACTGCTCCTCTGACAAACTTTACCAGGTACCCTGATGTCGATTTTCGAGAGTCAATGTTCCCCGACCATATCCACGTCAGTGTAGCTGATCAACTGAAGCTTCTCTTCTTCAAAAAGTAGACTCAAGTCCCACAGAGATATTTGAAGATCCATTTCACAGCAGACCAATACTCCATCCCGGGATTCGAGAGAAATCAGCTAATAAGACCAACCGCATAAGCAACATTCAGCCTTGTATATACGGCTGCATACATCAGGCTACCAATGGCCAAGGAGTAAGCAGTTATACTCATGCAGGGTTTCTCTGTTGCTTACTCAGCCTAAAGTGGTTAGCCAACAGGATACATACTGGCTTGGAGCTCTCCATGCTGAATCGTTGCAACACATTTTCAACATAACCTTCCTGAGACAACCAGAACTTTTTGTTCCTCCGGTCGTAAAATATTCTGATACCCAGAATCTGCTTCACCGGTTCGAGGTCTTTCATGACGAATGATTGCCCCAATTACTCCTTCAGCTCCTTAATCCGAGCACTATTTTATCCGACATTCAGCATGTCGTCTACATAAAGGATGAAGACAACAAAGTCGTCCCCAAAAAATCTCTTGACAAAGACGCAATAGTCTGAAGTAGTCTTTTGGTATCCTCGTCCAACCATGACAGACTCAAATTTCTTATACCACTGTCTTGGAGCTTGTTTTAATCCATACAAGCTCTTCTTTAGACAACAAACCATTCCTTTCTTTCCTTTGACCTCGAATTCTTCTGGTTGTTCCATGTAAATTTCTTTTTGAAGATCACCATAGAGGAGTGCGGTCAAGACATCCAGTTACTCTATCTCCAAGTCCAAAACAGCTGCCAATCCGAGCACAACACGGACTGAGGACATCTTCACCACGGGCGCAAATATTTCATCAAAGTCTATACCTTTGCATTAACTGAAACCCTTCACTACAAACCGCGCCTTGTCTCTTGGCTGCATAGTGTCCTGGATATCTTCAACCGGAAGACCCATTTATTCTTCAGGGCTTTCTTCCCTTTTTGGCAGCTTAGCCAACTCGAAAGTATAGTTCTCATGCAAGGAGACCATTTCTTCCTTCATTGCCTCAAGCCATTTCTCCTTCTGAGCGCCATTCACGGCCTCATTAAAAATCTTCAGGCTCACCTGCATTAGTGAATAAGACGTACTCACTTGATGGTAGGCCGACGGACGGACGTCTTTCCCTTGATGACCGTCGCACAGGAACCTCCTCAGCTAGTTGGGGGCCACGTCTTCGACCTGATCCTCATGAGGGACTGTGACTGCCTCATCAGTGTCACCAGTCATCCTTGGGCAATAGACCTCGGACACAACAGACAATGGACGGACAGTTTCAACATTCACTTTGTCCGCCCAACCAGTATCGGATATAGACTTCTTCTCTTTCCCAATGTCTTCAATGGTCTCTTCCTCAACAAAGACCATATCACGTGATCGGACTAATTTCTTTTCGATTGGGTCATAGAGTCTGTACCCAAATTCATCTTCGCCATAGCCCAAGAAGACGTACTGCTTCGTCTTGGCTCAACTAAGTTTTCCTCACAAAATAGAGGTGATTATCGAGTTAAAGCACATAAAATAATGAAAGGGAAAGGATGGAAGACAAGGACTCCTAGCATTTCCCTATGAAATAAAATTTGAGTTTGTAACATCTCTCTAGTCATAGATTGTTAAGGTTGAGAAAATTAAATTACATAAATAGTTTATAAAAATTTGTGCCTAGTGATGAAGCAAATTCCATATAGAAGTAAGCAACACTGACAAAAACATAGCAAAGAGTAACTCACAACAAAGAGTTGTGTTAAACATATCTGTTGTTCAATAAATTCAAATACATCTTGGCTAGAATTAGCATCTTTTATCCTATTTCCCCTTTTTCTTCTCTTCCCTCTTCCTCCTTGTTTGAAGCAACAGGCAAAACAGGAGGAAATGAACTTTACTTCATGAAGACAGGTGACATAAATTGCACAGGCATGGTTTCATTGTGTTATTTATAGCAAATATCAAAAACTTTTTGTTTTATATCTTCCCAACAATTCTTGTAGGAAATCCGAAACCTTTTTTTTTCCTGATCCTTTGATATTAGAGCCCAATAAAAAAGGAAAGTTAGGACTTTAAACAAAATAATGTTACATCACACAGAAATTAATTTTCAAAATTCAACCAAATAGAAAGCAAGATTATGGCAGAAGAACGAATCAAGCACATTTGCACTTACTAAGAGAGTTTCCCCAATGTTTAACGGGAGAACTTGGGGAAGAAAGCTTCTTGCAATTGGATCATCATATGATTTACCCAAAGCCATGGACCAAGTGTTTCAATCTTACAACCCAAGTTTGTATGTATGACTCCTATTTAAAGAAAAAAACAACTCAAATAAAATTCAAATGCAAGCTTGAAATGCAATGCAAAGATGCTTAAAAAATACAGGACCATCCTACTTTTGTTTTTTATAGCTCAATTTCATCTTTTTATAAATCTATTTCATCTTTTCTATTCACCCTTATCACAAAGACATTTAGGTGAGCTGTTTCTTATTGTGATTAATGAGAAAACATAAAAACTAGCACCCTTACCCTCCATATAAAAACAAAAGACTATGATTCATACCCTTCTTCACATATATATAAGTTCCAAATATGAAATCATTAGTTGTTAGCAGTAATATAAAAGAGTAGCGTACATCCAAGAACATTTTTATTGAACAGACTGATTACTCCTCAAATCACAAAATATCTTACAGCAACTCTGGTGTCATAGCCTTTTGTTTATGCAACGACCATTGCTTTTGTTTTCTTTTTGCTAAGTAAGCTGAAGGAATGAGAGGGTGGGAATTGAACTCAACACATTCATCACAGTATGCACATGTACTAATTTCAAAATATATACCAAAAGAACAAAACAAAAGAACAAAACCAAAAATAAACAAAACAAAACAAAACAAAAAATCATGGTCATATATATAAGTTCCCTTCTTCACATATATATAAGTTCAAGTCATTAGTTATTAGTTATAGTTATTGCATTTTGAAAACAAACAACCAGCATGCATACAACAACCTTTTTCTTTAACAAACAGATCACATTTCAAGTTCCTACAATATCTAACATTAACTCTAGGCCATAGCTTTAGTACATGCAAGGACTATCGCTTTTCTTTTCTTTTTGCAAGGTAAAATGGAGAACGAAAGCATAGGAATTGAACCAAACACCAAGGTTCCACAATGGTTTGGTGGATGAGTTCTTTCATCAAAAATAACAGAGAATTGATGTGTTCTCATGCTTTGATTCTAAGTTCGCACAATGGAAACGGCATAAAAACACATACCAAAACCCAAAATCTCACACAAGCACAGCAAAATTTTTCAGCAATAATAGCATGAAAACAATGCAGATTGCCTCGTATATTTGTTTGAATAAAAGTATGAGAACATCAGCAACATACTTGTATTTTCTGATAGAATTCTTTTCTCCTCTGTTTTTTTCTGTTACGTTTCTCAGTGTTAGGGTGGTGCGTTTTTGGATAGAATTGTCTTTGCTTGGTGCATGAACACAGTTTTTCAGGTAAGGAGAGAAAGACATGCATATCTCTCTCTATGCTTTGCTAATTTGCGAATAGATTTCCAACCTGGGAGACCATAAATCTTCAACACATGTGCCTGCAGCCATATGGATGATCCAATAAATAAATATACTTGTGTGGCAAATTAACTGATGATGTCATCAGCAAAAAAGAGATACATAGTTAGGCAACTATGCACCCGCCCAATTTGGATTATAGTCATCCAATCATCAACAGATTAGAATTTCTAAATCTCCGACAGAGTGAACTGCGGAGTAGAGAAAGAGAGACGTGAGGAGAACGGAACGAGTAGAGAAGAGGGCCATAAGTGTCAGCATTGCATTCAGCGTAATTTGGAAGACGAGCTGATGAAGCATGTGGGAATGATCTGGAAACACTCCCCTGCGAGCTACGAGTTCATGCCACAATTCACTGGATCCGCCACCCAGCGCTAAAGCCCTGGCATTACTGAGACTAGTTTCAAAAGCATTGGCTTCGTCCCCCCACAAACCCGTCCTCACCAGTTCGGTCGCATCAACTTCTGCTGACTGTTTCTTCTTCGTTGAGGTTGTTTTCCTATTTCAGAGGCTTAGAATTGGGGGCGGAGGAGGAAATCCGGGTTTGTTTAGCTAACCATTTTCAGCTACAATAGAAATCGACCAAAGATCTCTGCCGAATTTTGGCGGGAAGTGCCTGAGAAATGGTGCGAAGAGATCGCATCTCTCGCATCCACAGTTCCATCCTGGAACGAGATAGAAATAAACGTACCTAACGACAGACTACCGGAGCGTTCGATCTGATGTTGCGTGTAGATTTAAATATTAAAGCCACAAACCAAAAACTTGCAATTCCCAAAATCGGATTAGACGCCCGCCTATCAAACCCACACAAGAATAGAGCATTGGCAATATTAATCACTGTAGGACAAATCTATATTACATAAATTGCTAAAACGATCCAACTATTATGATGGATGTGGTGAGAGAAACAAACCTGAGTTTGATTCTAGGGTTTTTTGCTTGAGCCTCTTCCATCCCTGTTATGAGTCTCCAGCTTCGACTCCCAAAGACGAAGAACAACTACGAGGGAAGAAGACGTGGAAAGGGTTTTATAATCGTTGAGGTAGCGTTGTTCTTACGTCCATCTGTCTGAAACGGTCACGCTCAAAGGCGGGATAAAGAGGAAGTGTCCAGGTTCAAAAAAACCGTTAGGCGGGAGACGAATAACAGCTCTATTAGGAATTAACTTCCATATATAATGGTTTCACAAGTCATTTTCAAAGGCTTTTTTTAGTTTTTTTTAATTTCCTTATCATAATAATTCGTATTCTTCAAATTATTTAATATGTAAAGATCACGTGCTATATATAAAAATTAATCAATTCTACTTAACTCATTTATTAATAACTCAACCAGAATATGTTATTTATACGTATGTCTCATTTAAAATTTTTTTATTTTTT